>VXAA01000556.1:961346-1061123 GCA_013399115.1 Anseranas semipalmata
TTTTTTTGGACAATGCCACAAAAACAGTTTTGGAGGGTTGGAGGAAGGAGGCAGGCACTTCCATTTACAAAGCCAATTAATTATGTACACAATTAAGCATAGTCTTCATGAGTGCAAATTTGATTAATCTAATCACATTCTAATTTGATTAGGTCTGATGGGCAACAGGTTTCATGGATACAGATGAAGATAAGATTTTGCCCGGTAGCAATGAATTTATTTAGCTTTAGCTGCTGTGTTGTCACAGGCCTTCCAGTAGTGGGTCTTCCACTCTTAATAGTATTCAAGACTTTAGAACAAACTTTTGTAGAATGAATAATTAGAAACATGGAAATAAAATATGACAGAGATTTACTACTGGTAAGCTAAGCCTAGCTTTCTGGTATTTCTTTCATTTGATAAGACAGCTGGTAGTTACCAACTAACTGATAATTGTAACAGAAGCCATAGTATGGCTATAGCCTGTATTGCATTCAACATGGGACTATGTAGGAAATAATTAAATATAAGAACTATGAATTAGATTAAGGAATGTGCTACTCTGAGGGACAGATGGATAGTTAATGAAAGGGTTAGTCAGTACTGTTTTGTAGATCTTGGTCTGTGGACTCACTTTTCTTCATCAGTGAGCTTAGCATGGAGAGTAGGAATATGACAATAAAACTTAAAACCTTAGAAAATTGGTGGCTTTGTTGATAAACAGAGAAAGTGGATCATGGGATCAGTTAATTTCTTTTACCTAGTGCCCAAGAAGGAAAATTTATTTATCATTTCTTTCTACTATTTTTTATACCAATTTTGAATTTGAAGCCAAAATCAGGTATTCATGATAATGTTCACAGACATTGAACGAAGTTTTTGATTTTTTTTGTTAATGTGCTAAGAAATAACCAGGTTGACTTGGTATTCAATATCATTTTCCTGTGCTACTGAATTTTAGTGATCATGCATGTGACAGAGTATGCGAGAATAATGGACTTACCATCTACATGTGAATGTAATTGGCCTGTTTCCCATACTTGTTAACATAGTCTGTTCTTTTTAACATGGAAAACTATGGCTTTCATTCCAACAAATCAGTTATTTTTTAAGTTGGTAGAAGATAAAGAAATAATAGAATTCATATATTTTAATGTGAGATCTGAGTACTATTATATTATTCATGAAGTGATGCATTTTAATATTTATAAAGTTTATTTTTGTTGTTTTTTTGCCCTTTAAATAATGTTCCAGGAGAAAGTATGGCTATTTAAATTTCAAATAGTCTTGCATGAAAGCCCAGTTTTTAACTGTGATGCAACTAGTAGAATGTAAACTTATAGATAGTTTAATGTATAAATGACTTGGAAAAGAAAATTGGAAAAGCGACTTTCCCAAAGGAAAAGGAGAACACTACTAATAGCATAGGAAAGATGTTAAGCTGAAAGGAGAAAACAGCGTACACAGTGATAGAGAATCCAAATTAAGGAGACAGGATGTTGTTTGGCTTTTGTTACTTGAAGGCAAAATAATGGAAGAAGTCATTCTTACAGAATACAGAGACGATCAGTAGTGACACTATGGGTATGGCCCAGATGCAGGAATAAAGCAAATGAAGGCAGAATGGATTTACTCTAATTGTTAAGAAGGCCCTCCACTCTCTTCTTTTTGAATACCGTAGTGTAGTTGACAGTACCTCTTAATAAAATGGATTTTCAGTTATATTTTGTGCAAATGGGTGAAACTATTTTCTTCTGCATTTGGAATGATTTCAGTTTTAGATAAAAGGTTTATAGGACCAATTCTGTGAATATCCATGGATGTGGTTGATTGCCTCCACCACTGGTGTAACACAAAACACTTGTCTGAGTACTTAATGTAATCTAAAAATACTTCATGAGTTTAAATCAGAAATTATAAAAACAAGACAAATCGTGTTCTTGAAAAATTAATTTGTTGGTTTTTTTTTATTCTATGGATCTTGTATTGCAGCTTGTTTGTGTTTGGTTTTGTGGGAAGGAATAAAAATAGAGATTTATGGTGGACATACTGAAAGTAGGCAGGAAGCTTTATGAACTTTAAATCTGTTAAAACTATTTTAAATACATGGTCTTTTGCCTTTTCCTTTCTTCAATGAAGCATTTGTAAATACCTAGAGCTTTCTTGATTTTAAGCTTTTGGTTCTTCCTTATGAATTTCTGTAGAAATGTTAGTGTTATCACAGTGCCATCTGTGGTAGTAAACTGACCATCTAAATGTTATAATCCTGACAAATATAAGCAAGATTCATGAATGGGACAACAGTAAATGAAGGGAAATATATAGTATATATAATATATAAAATAATGTAGTATAGAATCTCAAGAGTGTTTGCAGAGTACCAGAAGTTCCATAGCTGTATGGTGATGTATCAAGACTGGCTTTGGTTGTCCTCCCTTCTTGATGATCATACTGCCTTCTAGAGTTGAGAAATTCAGGAGACTAGCAATATGTCTGAATACCTAAGAACTGAAGATGACATGGGTACTGTTTTTAGGTTAGTGGGTTTGTACTTTGGATACAGTTCACTAAAGTTATTTATCTAGCATCCCACCCAGTGTGATTTCAATGAGTAACTTATTAGATAAAAATAAAATTTTCTTAATTTTCCCTTCTTGATTATGAGTTTAAACTCACTTCAAATTGATTTTTAAAAGCATCGCACTAAGCATTCAAAATTTTAACAAAGTAGACAATGTCTGAGGAAAGAGAAGATATTAATTCTAGTTTCTTAACTAACATTCATTTTACTTCTGGGGTGACTGAGTGTGGGGAGGTGTTCTTACAGATGTGTTTCAAAATTAGTTCAGACTACAAGAATGTTAATGTTATAGAGAAAGGTTTGTAGAAAAAGTGCTGTCTTCCCAAATCACACTCAAAACCTGGCCCAAATTTCTTTTATTTATCCAAATTTATGTGATCTAGCTAGCTTGGGTAGTGTGAAAAGCTTAACATACCAGATTGGTGAAAGTTGGTATTTGAGCCTCAGAGCACCCATTGGTCTTACAGACTTAGATCTGCTCCAATTACTGGTTAGTTTAGTCAAAAGAAAGTATTAGCTCTGTCTGTTCATCAAGAGCAGAACAGCAGCATTCTTGGAAAACATACCGAAACCCCTTAAATCACTTGCCATATTCATTCATTCCTTCTAAACAAGAGGGACATGGAGGTGCTCGAGAGAGTCCAGAGAAGGGCAACGAAGCTGATGAGGGGTCTGGAGAACAAGTCTTACAAGGTACGGCTGAGGGAGCTGGGGTTGTTCAGCCTGGAGAAGAGGAGGCTCAGGGGTGACCTGATCGCTCTCTACAGGTACCTTAAAGGAGGCTGTAGTGAGGTCGGGATTGGTCTCTTCTCCCACATGCCTGGTGACAGGACGAGGGGGAATGGGCTAAAGTTGCATCAGGGGAGGTTTAGGTTGAATATTAGGAAAAACTTCTTTACCGAAAGGGTAGTTAGGCATTGGAATGGGCTGCCCAGGGAAGTGGTTGAGTCACCATCCCTGNTGATTCTTAATTTCTGATTATGAATGTTTTTAGTAATGTATTTTGCTAGCCTTAGCTTAGACGGATAGCTTCAACAGCTTGGGAGCTGTTATCTTGGAATGTACCACATCTCTTTAAAAAAAAAATAAAATAATAATATATATATATAAAACTAGGTGAATAGCATTGACTGTCGAGCTCAGGCCCTCACATTATTTATCTCTGTGTTCTTTTGTGATCTTTTCATCTTTGCCTTTGAGATTTCACTAGCTTTACCCATATTTGTCAGCGTGCCAGAGTATTTACAATCTCAAATTTAGTTCTGAAGACAGCTAATCCTGTATACATAGTGCTGTTAAAGTAGCTGATTAAAGGAAAAAGCAACGTTAAGCCACAGCAATCTTTTTCTGTTGCCTAATTCTCTTTAAAATGTTACAGGCAATGTAATGTTGGCATAACTGTTTATTTAAAGGTGTTAAGAGTATGTGGTTTTAGGTAACAGATATTACACACTTAAATAAATATGTAACCTCTTCCATACAGCAGTACTGTTTTCCTGTTACATTAAGGCTCGTGTATACTATGGGAATGAGTACAGAGAGGAAACTCGGTATAAAAAGATCCAGGAACACAACCCTTCCAAGAAAATCTTTCGTGGGATATATTGACATGTATAGAAGTTAGACATGATATAGAAAAAATCTTTTGTAATTCTGTTAGTTTGCATAATTCTTTCGTTTCAGCATAATACACTGCTACTCAGTGAAGACATGCATGGTCAACGAAGAAACTTTGTTTAGCAAGATGGGGCCTGATGTGTTTGTCAAAGTTGTGTCCTTTTTTTTTTTTTTTTTTTTTTAGAAAGTAATGTTAGTAAAGCAATAGTGATGTAAGAAGAGACGTTGCATTGCTCTAATACGCAGACCTTATACTGATGCAATTTATCACAAATATGTAGTATAAATATTCTGCAAACACTGTTTTACATAATGTCCCAGGTGATGTAAGCCATATTCTGTACCACTTCTTAGTGTGTACGCTCTATATTCACATATAAATTATTGCATTTTTAGAATTGCTCTGATACAAATTATACTGGTAAATAAGGCCTAAGAAGGGTAATAATTGTAATCCTGAATTAGGATAGATTTATGTTATGTGCTTTTGTCACATGCACAAAACTATGACAGGCAAGTCTGGTGTTACTCTTTATGGATTATGTTTACCATTCATTCTGTTCTCATTCTAATTACATTCACTGTAACCGTGGATCAGAAATTTTTTTTTTCTATGCATTGTCTTAGATTTGAGCATAGAAAATAGAATGTCAGAAGAGACTCTTAACGTTTTTGGCTGCTTGTAAGTGGCACTGTCATCTGTGTTAATCATACAATTAGCTACTAGTTTCATCAGTCGTGAAGATCAAGTATATTTTACAAAGATTTTGGTAAGTATGGTCTCTGAAGCAAGGCATCCATTTTAATGTTTGGGGATTTTTTTTAATTTTATTTTTTATTATTATTTTTTAGTTAGGTCCAGCCAGGAAGATTTTTGATTTAACTGATGTGGAAAATGGAAACTCAAAGAGGCTGTTATCTTAGAGTAGACTCAAAATGTAGATAAAACTTTGCTTTGACAAAATGTTGTCCTCCAAATTATTATTATTATTGTCTTTTTGAAGCCAGTAAGTCCAATTTTTGTTTAAGCCAGGAACTAAAGCAGAAAGTGTAAGCAGTTCAAAATACACTGACAATGAGCAATCTCTGTTGCTTAAGCTGAGAGAGAGAAACATAGACAATTGAATAGCAGTGAAAATAAAAATACCGCAAAATCTTTCTCTTATGAACTATTATGTTTAGTAGTGAAGTGCATATAGTGTTTTGAATTTACCTTTTAACCTTGTTTCTGCCCTTTCAGCCTTGTTTCTTTCTTTCTTTCTCATTTGTTTTATTTTTTTTCCACATATTATCTTATATTGTCCTTGTATGGCAACACAATCCTTTCTGTGGCAACAAGAAACATCACAACGTATTTTAAAGTCGTCCATTATTGACTAGTGAATGGTACAATCACGTAAAGAAAAGTCTTTTTAAGCATTCATAAAGGAAAAAATCTGAAGGATTTCAGAGAAACTCTCCATAATACATATTTTTTTATGGTGAGCTTGAATATGCATTAAGTTGAAATATAATTACTATTCAATTTCTTCTTAATAGTGTTCTTGCCCTTTAAATAATGTTTGGTTTTTTTAATGTGATGGGGGAAGGAGGAGGGAGGACTTCTAAGTTATTTTAAACTTTGCCAAAATGAACCTGCATTCGCAGTCTTAGAGGAATGGAAGTAAGCCTAAATCATTTGGAAATCTTATCCTGTGTTTTTCTTTTGTGTTGAAAAACTGGAAATAGCAGTCTGGATATCCATTGCTCTAATTATTTGATATTTTGTGGAAATGTTTTTGTTTGCCATTATGTTTTTATGCAATCGTAAAATCATATGGCTGCCATTGTGAAAAAGTGAAGGTAAGAGATGGGATCAAACTGTAGCTGAGATGTTTTAAGACTTCCTTTGATTATTTTTTTTCTCAATCACATACTTTAAATGCTTGTTTGAAACTCATGTACAGATTTATAGTTTAAAAAGCATGATGTGTCCTTTAAATATTAAATTGTTGAGATTGTAATGGACAATTAACATTAAGAGGCTAAAATCATTAGTTTTACCTCTTGGTTTACCTATATGTACTGGAAACTAAATTAAAATTAACAAAAGTAACCTGGGGGATGGGGATTTAATGTATATTAAATAGGTAGAATCTATTATTTAATCCTCTTTTCTTGTTGTGAATTATTCTTTCTTTAAATCAGGCTAAAGAACTGGTGTTCTAAGAACTTTTATATTGCTTTTTTTTTCCTCCAGCTGTTGAAATGATGGCAGAGGAGTGTGTATCATCACAGTGATACAATAATGCTGATTTAACGTTACATGATAGAGAATCTTGTAAGCAGCTGTACAACTTTATTAGAACTCAACTTATTCTGGAAGGCTTTATCAGGCTTTCAGGTTATATTCTTCAGTACCGAAGAAGTAATATAACAAGTATCACTGGTTTACAACTATTAGAAAAGAGATACAGGCGCTTTCAAACTTGTCTTGAATTGAATGGTCCTGAAAGGTACGTTACAGAAAAGTGCTATATCTCACTCAGTCTTCATTAGGTAGAAATAACATTACCAGGAAACTAATATATGATAAAATGCTTGTTTAATTAAATAATATGCTGTCTTACAGGAAATGAAACTGAACCAAGGGCTCTGTGGTCCTCCCACCTATTGCCATAGTCAAGTAATTTTCATCTAAAAGACAGGCGAATCATGTTGGAAATTTGAGCAGAAATGAAAAGAAACTTGCTCACCATCTAGGCTTTTTAATATAAGAAAACTCCCAATTTTTTTTTAATATTCTAAATCTTGCATACTGTAACATAGTAAACGTTTTTTTAAATTAGAGCTAATGTTATGTTTTTGCCTCAGAATATATATTTCAGTGTAGCTTGTTAATAAGTTCAACAGCTTTTGTATCCTTTCAGCTGACATGCTATTTAAAACCCTTTTTTTCCTAAGGTTGGTATTAATGATATTGTATTTGGAGAACTGAAGTTTCAGTTCTATTTCAGTACCAAAAGAATTCTATTTGAGAAGAGCTTTAGTGACCAGTAAAGCCTATTCTTAATGTTTACTGTAAACAACAAAATAATGTTAATTACAGAATAGATGTTATAAATGAATCCTTGAAAAAGGGAAAACAAGCTGTTGTGTTTTTTTAATATAAGTGGTTAATTAAGTGGTTCGCATTGTTTTCCATCTAATGGTTTAAATATGACAAAGTGCTATATTCTAATCAATTTAATGAACATATCACTCTGAATATCTTCAAGGTAATAGCCAGCTGTATCTGGAATTCAGCTTTTATTTCCTTTACTGTTTTGACTGAGTCTCCTTGGTTTTAGTTTTACAGAGTGGGAACCATACTTTACAAAATCTGTAAAGCATTTAAAATTTTAATTAAAAACAATTTTAAAGATTTTGGCTTTTGAGCCAAGCAAGGCAAACTAATTAACTATATAGTTCATACACTATCAATGATTAGAACAATAATCTATAAAGTTTCCAAATAGTGTATCTCAGTAATTCATTTAAAATCTACTTGTAGTAATGGGCACTTATATTTGAATCTTCAGTTCTTTATTGTGGGAAAAGAGTTGCAGTATTTTTCTTGTCTGTGTCTGTTACTGCCATTAGTATAAGGTGATAACACAGTCTTATGCATGATTTGCATACTTTTGCCTATATTATAAAGGAGTCTGGTTGCTGGTTATTAAGCACAGTTAATAAACATTGTTACTGTAAGATACTGTTTTCTTGCTGGACAGGCACAACATCTGAGTCATAAAGATGATGTGTTTGCTCCTGGTTATATAAGAAAAAGAAAGGAGAACTAAGGATAAAGCTGTCTCTGCTATTTCTCAGTCTAATTTCTTAATTCTAGACCATCTTTCTACTTAAGAGAATTTTATTTAAATAAGAACTTCTGTATTGCAGTCCTTGTTTTCCAGTATTTGACCAGCAGCTTTGGGCAACATTACATACTTCCAGTATGTAAATCTCTGTTCAAGACAAAACATGTAAAACAAAAAATTGTTCATCATGTTAATCATTGTTTCAAAATTCTAACACTTCTAAGTATGACTTTGATGTATATGTTTGTTTTAAGTATGGCTAGTAAATTCAGATATAGAAAGATAAAGAAACAAAGTACAAAACCAAGAAAATGCACTCTCTGAAAGATGTATATACTTCATGCGTACCTACATACTTCATCAACATGTGTTGCGCATACTTCAGCAGCCTGAACAAAAAGTTTCTCTCTGATTTTAATCAGATTTCTTGCCCTTAAAATACTACTTTCTTGATTGTTCTGAAGCTCTAAGAATAGCATTTTCTGAAAAGAATGGTTAAATGGTGTATATAGGGAGAAATATTTCCATTTGCAAAGTAAAATGACCAGGAGTATGCCATTTCTTGCAAGACACTATAGCAAACAGAAGACCATTGATGAAAGCATTTTATTTTAATGTAAGGTACTTAGAATCCATGGAGCATATTTTTAATTAGAGAAGAGCTGAAAGGCCAGAATTAACTTAGCACAATCTTGGGTATAATGCAGATACTATAAAATTGCCATTTAAAAAAATAATTTCAGAATCAGAAACTGAAGATGTTATTGTTTTAAAAAATGTAATAGAAACTTTCTCTTCTGCACAAACCTTTGTCCTTCAGTACTAATGTATGCTGTCAAGAGTAGTAGCATTTCTTGTTCAGTTATTGTTGTTATGCCTTTCAGACACTTACAATGTACAAACAACAGAAAAGCTGAATTTTGGTTCACTTCTTGGAAAGGCACTGTGGTAGCTTTTAGCTCAAACAGCAATGGTTTCCAGAGGCCTTGAGTGGAATTACCCTCCCTCAAAATACTGCATTCTGAAGATGCTGTCAAGAAAAGTATGCTTTATAATTTTTAGCTAGGCCTAGTGGTGAGATGAGAGAATCATAGAATGGCTTGGGTTGGAAGGAACCTTAAAGATCACCTAGTTCCAACCCCACTACCACGGGCAGGGGGAGACCTTCCACTAGACCAGCTTGCTCAAAAACCCATCCAACCTGGCCTTGAACACTTCCAGGGATGGGGCATCCACAACTTCTCTGGGCAACCTGTTCTAGTGCCTCACCACCCTCATAGTAAAGAATTTCTTCCTTATATCTAATCTAAACCTACTTTCTTTTAGTTTAAAACCATTACTCCCTGTCCTGTCACTACACTGCCTGATAAAGAGTCTCTCCCCAGCTTTCTTGTAGGCCCCCTTTAGGTACTGGAAGGCCACTGTAAGGTCTCTGTGGAACCTTCTGTTCCCTCGGCTGAACAACTCAAACTGTCTCAGCTTGCCTTCATAGGAGAGGTGCTACAGCCCTCTGATCATCTTCATGGCCTTCCTCTGGACTTGCTCCAACAGGTCAATGTCCTTCTTATGTTGGGATGTCTGAATTAGTATCAAATAAAGGTGAAAACTTAAGATCCAAAGATAGTGCTGCTTATTTTGAATACAATTCAATATAAAAGTATAATTTTTAATAAATATATCATAAGTAATATATTTATATATTTTTATATATATATATTTATATATTTTTGCATATCTTTCTTTTTTGCATATCTTATCTTACCCCCTTTAGAATCTCATTCCTAATCAATTTCTTCTGTTCAGAGATTGTTTAGAACTGGAAATAGTCTGAAAGACTAATTCCAAGGTTCGAACAACTTTGAAGGAAAAATTCTAATTCTGCTTTTTTTGCTTGCAGAGCAATGAAGCAAACTTAATGCTCAGTTTACACAATAAAAAATAAAGTAGGTAATTTATTTCAGAAAATGTGGACTCCATTATTGAATTGCTTTATCAGTCTGATGCTGTCAATCAACACAAACATTTAATTGCATGAAGAGCTGTTAAACTGAGTAGTTTCATGTAGGTCTCTGTCCCTATTTTGAGTTGAACAGAGCTAAGGATACATTAGCAAATGCGTATCTAGGAGAGGTGTAGTGGGAATAGCAATTCTGACTGTCAGTGGCTAACAAAGGAAGTGGGTTCTGTCATGATCTTACAGGTGTTTGGTGATCCATGGGTTCCCTATTCGGTTCTTAAGGAATCACAGAATCACAGAATGTTAGGGATTGGAAGGGACCTTGAAAGATCATCTAGTCCAATCCCCCTGCCAGAGCAGGAATATTACTAGTTGCTACTTATTTAATTTGACAAAGGACTTAGTTTTTTTAGATGCTGAATTTCTTTTGCTTCTGTCAAGGCATGAGGTGTGTGATGGAACTTGGAGGAAGTTTGCATTGCATAGCTTCTCGTCATCTTTGTTTTGGACAAAGGAGTGACTTCCTTTTCCAAGGCTGTTGAGCTGGTGCTTTTCAAGAGCATTAGAGGGATTATGTTGGTTTATGTTTTATTATTAAAGCAGCTTCTTAAGTAAGAGTGGAATATAAATATTTTGTGTGTACTCTTTTTACTTAAAAGCTCGAGATAGTATATTTTTCAGTTCTTCATTGTTGCACAATGAGATTTACGCATGCAGGCTGGTTCAATGATGTATTATGGACATTGTGTATATTACAGTGAGACATGTCCTGCTAGGAAACAAGCAACAGCATAGGATTAAGACCTGAACTTTAAGATCTGAAACTCTGAACTTGGACTACTTCTAACTTTTTCAAATTTGAAATATTTTTGTAAATACCAAATTGTTCTATCCTTCCCTATATATGGTTGTCATATATAGTGTGTGTATATAGCATAACATCTTCAGACTGATGTGTGACATAATGGAAGTTTTCATTGTGAGGAGAACAACTATATTTTCAAATTTACTATGTTTACTCTACACTGCAACAGGAACTCCTATCTAGTCTTAAAACACTTTGGATTCTGCTTTTTAAAATACCTTGATTAAATAAAAATAATTCTTATGTAGTCTTGCTGTAATCAACAGATTATGTTTGTTGTATGGAAGGAAATTATGATTTCCAAAGAATCATTTACAATAAAACCACTATTTTTACTATATGATGATGAATTTTTTTTCATTCTTACTGTGATTGAGAATCAATGGTATGTCTGTACAGGTCATTCAGCAATATGATTCAGCATTTTTCACGTGCTGACCTGATACAAGAATTGGAGTTAATGTAAAATATTTTTACTTCACAAATTCATAATTTCTTATTTCCTCAAACAGTACTCTATGGAAGTAAGATACAAGTTGGTGCACGTATTTGCTGCTACTTGTCTAGTTTTTGAAATTTATTTCTCCTTTTGTTTTCTTTTTATTAATTATTCTAAGAATTAAATAGTGCAATTTGATCATGATTTGCTGGCTCCTAATAATCTAACTTACATGAGTTGTACTATTACAGTATTGGACAGATCCAGGAACCACTCATGCTGCATCTGGGTTTAGAAGAAAGGTCAGCAGTCGTAGTGTCAGTTCACTGAAATAGGTGCCAGCTGTAACTGGGGCATGTTTACTGAGCTGCATAAGAAATGTGTGGTCATCAGAAGCTGTGTAGCTTCTTACTTCATCTGAATCACTGATGTGACTGTACAGTTTTAAGTCTCTGGATCAAGACAAAGCTGTATCAGGTCTTTCGTACATTAAACTTGGTTGCATATGTTCTGTGCTCTTCTGGTGTAGTGCATGTGTGGATGGGCTTCAAGTTGCATATCTCACATTATTCTTTTTCCTGAGCCTTACTTGTGATCTGGGGCCTGTAATAGACAATTCTGTTTTCTTGAATTAAGTAAATGACTTTTAAGTCATCTTTGCGCTTTCTCAGCATAGCAAAGAAGATCCAACAGAAAGAGATTTTATTCCAGAAGAGGTTCTAATACTGTTGTCCTTCAGTCTAAGTTTGCTAAAATACACATAAAACAGCTACAAGACAGACATTTACAATATAAAATGGTTCTTATTCAATGGGAGAAATCTCAATAATTGATAAAGTTAGTTCTATGGGAGAAATTAACTTTGAGGGTCAAATGTGTACAGGAGAAGCACAGTTATGTGCTTGCTGCACTGTGAACTTATACTATGTATAAAGAATAGGGCAGGAAAAGATGCTGTCAGAAAACTTGATATAGTCAGATAAACATAGCATGATTAAATTCCAAGATTATTTTGAAACTAAAATATGTCTATGATGATTTATATTATTTTCATTGCTTGCTGTGTAGATTGTCATACAGAAAAAAACCCTGCTCCTTACGTTGCATAAAAAACATCTTGAAATAAATACGCTGGCAGCAAAATGTAATGTCACATCAACATGAAATTATGCTAGGCAAAGGCGAATGACACTATGGAATCCACAGAAATGGATACAGTCTCTTGGGTAAGAGGCATAATACAGTTTCTGAAAAGCAAAGCCAACTTTACATTTTGTTTATTTTCCTGTTTTCTGAAAAAAGTTTAGAACCATATTTTTTTCCTCAATTTTCATAATTTATAGACATTTGAATCACAAGTCTGAAAGAAGCTCCCTGGTAGAACTGTTTTAGGAACAGAATGTAGATCTGAAATTGGCTGACACAGCTCTTGAGTGCAGTGTGCTCTCCCTTCTAAAATAGGGTGTCAAAATTACAGGTACCCTTTGGGCAGTTATTAGCAGAATTCTACATAGTATTCAATACCCACAGCAATGTGATTTGAAATGCTCTTTTTCAGAGAGCTAGATAATTTCCTAATATGTTATTAAAGACTTCACAAATAAATACAAAAGATATTGGAAACAAATACTTCTGTAAAAGATAAGGACATATAACACCTTACTGAACTGTCAATAGCTTTCCCCTTTATATGCATACTTCTCACCCCATGTGTTCTGATACTTTTAATTTGGAGTTAGCTAATCTGTTCTAGCTAATGCAAATTTTACTAGCTCGCTGTAAAGTGTATACTGTATTAACCTTCATTGCTTAGCGTTACTGTGTAGTTTATAAAGTTTAATCTTCACTCAAGTTCTGGGTGTAAGCATGTCATTTTATGTAAATTGTCCAGTTGCTGAAATAACAGAATCACTGTGCAAAACATTATTGTAGAGTTAGGCTTAAACCTTTACTTTTAGGTTCAGGAGCTTTAATGTGTTGTTATTGTGTTTTGTTTTACACAACATAAAAAACATGAGGGAAGACAAATTTAGCAATTTATTAAGATTTCTAAGGGGTATGAAATCTTAAATAAGTAGTATGAATTTTCAACACTGAATACACATTTTCAGATACTAGTTTCCTGTAGGAAGTTCTCAGGTGGCAAGATCAGATAAATGTGTATTTTAATGTATGTGTCATAACAGTTACACACTTCAAGGGCATACCCAGCAGAGAACACTTAATGTTTGCATGGTGTCTTTCTCCATTCCTGATACGATTGAGAATTCATTCCTAATCTAGGAGATGATGCCCCTGCTATTAAAGTCACTTACTGTGCTTCTGTTTGTCAGTATACTTTATGAAGTGTGTTTTAAGAGGCCTTTATCATAAAATATATCAAACATTTTATCAGCTTTGGAAGCTTCAGTTCATTCCTTGTGTTTTGGTGGAACTAAACAGACATAATGCAATTATGATGTAAATAGATACAAGAATTAGGTGTGTGGGATAGGCAGTGTGTTCTCCCGTTTACAGTGGTGTTTTTGTAGGATTTGATGGACTGTTTGCCACTTCTTTGCTAAATGTTAATTGAATGTCTCTGCCTGTATACATTATGTAGCATTGAGAGAATGGGATAAACAATGGGATAAACACAACTATTTTGCAGCTCTTGTAAACCTTGTAGTAATATTTGCAATGTCTGTGTGTAAGAAATACAATTCTATAATAGGTTTATACTGATCA
The DNA here is from genome assembly GCA_013399115.1 of Anseranas semipalmata. NCBI lineage: Eukaryota > Metazoa > Chordata > Aves > Anseriformes > Anseranatidae > Anseranas > Anseranas semipalmata. The sequence goes on from VXAA01000556.1 coordinate 975,351, forward strand.
TACGAGATACTCATTTCTGCATATAATCTCTATTCTGAGAGTAGTACCCTCTGACCTTTTTACTTAGGAACGGCAAGATATATTTTTTTTCTCAAATCTATTTATTAATTTTCTCTGAAAAATTTACAAGAATTTTTGTAGTATAGCTTTTTGCTTATGATTGCACGGAGGGAATAATAAGTTTTTATTTAGATAATAGAATTTTCAAAACAGGGTTTAGATATTAAGTGAAATGTCACCAGTCATTGAAAGTTAAAATGTTTGCCGATTGTGTTGGTAAGTCTCATTTGTGTATCATCAGTTACCATATGGCAGTACAACAATAGGATTGTCCCAGCAAGGAGGAACCTTAAAGCCAAACTAGAGCTGAGAAGTTAAGAATTACTAACAGTTACTATTATTGCTTTCTTAATTGACTGCTTACAGTTTCTTTCTCTAAAGCACATATTGGCAGATAGGGTGCTACATAACTGCTTGTTGCATTAACTATGGTTGCTAATAGCTATCTAATTAGAAGGAATGAATGTGAATTTTGGGAAGTTCTCTGTATTGCAATGGTACACAGTGACCTCTGTGTGTGTATATTTAGTTGAAGTAAATGTTTTCTTAGAAGCTCTTTGGGTCTCAGTGATACATAGGGCCATCAGGTAGAATTAAAAGCTTTTTTACAGTATTTATCAAGGACTGAATCCCACAAAACTGTAAGTTTTTTTTGTGTGCGCGCTTTACTCTGACTATTTATTAAAGTGCCTAAGCAGCTAAAAGATGCCTTTTTTCCTGAGATGGGTGGGGAAACATAACGTTAGGACCAATTCCTTTCAGCCTCCTATCTTACCTGCTGTCCTTTGCTGAAAATGTTGCAGGGCTTGTTTCACTCTGATCTTCAAACAGCCCACTTAAAAATACACTTCTAAGCTCCAAACAATTACTTATCTCAAGTAAAAGTGTCCTTGGTTAGAAAAGCTTTCCATGTTGCAGCTGATGGCCTTCCTCAGTTTTCCCAGTTACTACAATTCAAATGAGTTATAGTGGCTGCTTCAGAAAGCTTGTTACCCTTTTGATCTTTGACTTGTCCTTAGCTTGTCCCTTGTTAGGTCCAAGATCAGTTCTCTGTATTTTCAGGTATTAAGATACGCAGCTGCCTTTTAGATGTAGCTAAAAGGAAATTTGCTGATATGCATAAATATGTTTGGGATAATAAACATCAGAAAAAGAAAACATAGGATATTAAGTCAGAGAACTCACTCAAGAAAGTGACATTCAATTTCCTGTTTTGTCATTTATATATGCCACGCCATAATTTTTATGTAGCTGCTATGCCCATAAACATATCAACATAATTTTCTAAAACAAGAAATGACAAATTATCTTTTCACTCTTGCACTTGGTGAATGAAAACAAATTAAGTTTCAATTTCTTTCTTTGTACTTCTGGGAGGTTTTATTCATCATCAGAAAGGAAATGTTTCTCCATTCGGGAGAGAATTGTAAAAATTTTATGTTGTATGCAGTAACAAAACAGGATGTTCAACTATATTTTCGTTTAAAATATCAACTATTCTGAAGACCTGACTTTGAGAACATTTCTTATTATATTATGTTTTATGTAGTGATGATTTTTATTTTTTTTTCTTTCCAGGTTTTTTAATATATTTTCTAATCAAAACTATGAGGGGGGGAAAAAGCTATTCATCAGTTTTCCTGAGTAGCTCTGCACTATATCTAGAAGTGTGATTACAGCTTACATCCCCAAATCCAAAATAATCATGAGTTAGAATGGTTTGGGTTGGAAGGGACCTTAAAGATCATCTAGTTCCAACCCCCCTGCCATGGGCAGGGATACCCTCCACTAGATCAGGTGTTAGTGGGTCAGGCTGTAGTTTCACATTCAGCTGAGCCATTTAATATCTCACTGCAGACAAAAGGCTAAATTCTTGCTTCTCTATCACTCCCATTGGTGGTACTTACTCCTTCCCTCGTTTTCTGTCTGCTCATCATTGGACCCCTCCATGACCATATTTTACTCTTAACCATGCAGGACTATCTGCATTTTTTTGCCAGTATAGGCTGTTCCCATTGTAATAAACTCAGTTGTCCCTTTTGAAGGTCCAGTGAACATTAGAGCCAGGACAAAGTAAGCAAGAGCAATGCATGACCAGAAGCAGGGAGCAAAAAGACCTCCATACCTTTTAGCAAATGCAGTCTATGATGTGATCTGACCACATCTTCTGGAACTAGAGCACTTAGTACCGGTTGCAGTAGCTTCTGATCTACACAGTAGAATCAAGTCATTAATGAAACACTGGTATTAAGGCCTTAGAAGCATTGATAATATTCACAAAATGCTTAGTGGCAGTAATTCAGCAAGGAAGTGGTATCTACTCGTATACAACCTGTGATTAAATCTATTTAAAAATGAGTGCCTATACCTGCTCAAAAAGAAGCTTGAAATCATTGCAGTTGATGCTATTCAAGATACCAAAACGAAATATAGAGATACGGACTTTCCTTGAAGTGTTGGTGGTTATCTTGACTGATATTTTTTCATTTCATCATCTAGTGGAGATTCTGCTTCTCACACACTGTCGGATTCTACAAAACTGTAGAATAAAAAGCAGCTATTTATCAGTCTTTACTTGTAGAGTTGATAATATCTGTATGGTTTCTAATGATTATTTGATTAACTTGATTTGCAGCATCTTCACCTAACACACTTTTGAAACAATGAAAATAACCTTTTTAAACCTTTGCAAGGACAGAAGCCATGTGTGAGATCAGTATTAAGTGAAGGAAGTCTGTGCGTACCCAAACCAAAATGTTATCTTAAAAAACAAAACAAACAAAAAAACCAACCAAAAAAACTAAAAAGACATAGTACCCAAAAAGACCAGTAACTGCTGCAGTAACTGCTGCATTATTCTCTCTTGTACAGTAAACCTGGTAGACCAGTATCTAATGGCTGTCTTTTATCTCTTTTGCTGGGATGTGTCCTATCTGGCATTTTCTTTGATTACTTCAGCCAATTACTTATTTGTGTATTTCAGCCACCAACTGTAACTGAGTAGATGGTTGCAAAAAGTAAATGAAGCAAGTTGTTTCCCCCTTCTTTGACATTTTCAGTGTGACTTACGTTGTCTTTAAGTTTCTTGAATGTCAAAATAATTCTAAATTCAGTTGACCTCAATGACCTCCTTTCTTTGTCTCCCTCAATTATCTTTCTTTTTAGTGTTCTTAATCTTGTTTTTTCCTCATGAGAAGCTCTGCATAGTTTTAACCAAAAAGAGACTTCTGTGATTGTAGTCAATACACGCCAGCCTAAGGATAGTGAAGAGTTGTAGTCTCTATTTTATATTTTGATAATGTATTTCAGTAAAGAGCCAAAAGAAAATCATTGCAGCTTACACCAAATTAAGTGTTTCTTTTCAAATGTATGTGTGTTAATGTGTGTTCTCTCGTGGATATCTATCTTTGACAATAAGCAAGATGAAGTTTAAAACCCCTTTCCTTGGTACTGAAATTCAAGTAGTATTTTAATTACTACGTTTAATGGTGCTAAGAATTCTATTTCCCATGACGAAAGTTCATCTTACACTTAAAACACAAACAAACAAACTCCCCTGTCTTTTTACCTGTGAGTTGAAGACATAGCCCAGAATGTTACCATAATTATTGTTTGAGGTTTGGATTTTGTGTTGATTGAAAGTGTTGAAGTGTAGTTACAGGACAATGTTCTAAGCTAAGGCTCACATCAGAGAAGGTCATGAGCAGTAGCAGTGCTGATTTTTCCTGCTATGTTCCATCAATTTTACATCCTTGAGTGTGTTAAACGGAAAACAATGTGATACTGACACTTTAGTCTTCTGATTGGTTTAATCACTGGCGTCTTTATTAGGTTACTATGATGACTATTCATGGATCTAAATTTACACAGGCCGTGAAGAATGCCCCAAGATGGGAGTGGCTCACAATTATTACTGCATGTTTTGTATGTTTTAAGTCATTGATTTGAGGATAGGTTCAACCAATGATTGTATGACTTGTATTTAATCTTCATAGTAACCTGGTTACTGCAGACTTATGGATGTAGTTTTCATAAGTAGATTTTCAATTTGTAGTTAGGAAACAACAATATCCTGAAACTCTAAACTGTTTTCAAAACAGCTAACCAAGATGCTAATTAAAAAACGTTGATACAAGGTTAATTTTGGCAACTGCATTCTTGGTGTATGTTGTGTCCTATTTTCATGGCAGAGCGATGCCTTTGAGATAAACTTCTGCTTTACCAAATCAATTTTCCATGTTTGTTCAGGTTTTGTTTCATTCTACTATCCTTGACATCTTTAGTTCTTGTTTTCAGACAATTTATTTTTTTTTCTGTTGAAATAATTATTTTATTGAGGGATATATATATATATATATGGCAATAAAATATAAGTCATTAAATAGAAGTCTAAAGATAGCATTAGCCCATAGTTGTTTTCTGTGTCAGTAGACTCATGATTTTATGAAGGCTTCAAATGAGAAAAGGCTATGGTGGTGTCATTCTACAGCAGATAAAACAGACAACAGTCCATAATGCAAGGACACTCTCATGTATCTCATTATATATATGTACTACTGTATTAATAAGTATGTTATAAAACATGCAAAAGAATAGAAATTAAAAAAAGGAAGAGATAAAGTTGAAGTAAACACTTCTTAAAATATTCTGTATTTTATTTATCAATGGTACAAAAAACATTTTCTTCCCACACTTCAGTGGGTTGTCTTGCACATTCCCTGGGGTGTGTGCACTCCACTTGGGAGACCACTGATGTAGAGGACCATTATTCTGAACCTTGATTGCATCTTCACAATGGTCTTTGAGAATATAGCAACCTTTTTATTTTATCACTTCAGGGTTAGCCCTCTGATTTTTCCATGTCAGTGGAAAAACATCAACAGATTTCAAGCGTTTCTTACTGAAACATTGTGAAGTATCTAGGAAGTGATGCTTTCTTTGGAAAGTCTTTCTTCAGTTATTATTTAACTAAGAACCCTAAGTGTCCATCAAGTGCTGCTTGGAATACTCTGCAGCTTGTCTGTTGGTACACAAGAGTCATGCAAAGGAAAACATTTGCTTACCTATAGCTGTTCTTTAGGATGAATATATATATATCGTATATATATTCACAATCCTTCCTCTTGCTCCTTCTGCACTAGCTCTCAGTTTAGAATGAATATGGTCCAAAATAACTATGGTCAACATAGTTTAACATCTTCCTCAGATGACAAGTTAGACAATTGCTAAGACACAATGATTGCACTGTTATCCCCTTTTCCAGTCATAATGATATCTTCTGCATGGATTTCAGTGCACTTTAAGTCTTGCATCAGCTCTGTGAAGATAGGGAAATATTTTTCTGTAGCCATTTTTAGATGAAGCTGCTCGTATAGGTATTAGAAAAAATGCTTCTCCGCATTCCTTTGATAAAGGCCTCTTTTTAAAATGCATAAGAAGCACGCTGGAACCTTTTTGCTAATCTTATTTAATCATATTGTAGACAAACTACTCCAAGGCGAGCATGTTTTGTCTGTAGGAGGGTTTAAGCAACTCCACACAATATTTTGTATACTGAAAAAGTATATGTGGAAAATATATATGTCCATTCTAGGATTCAGAAGCTACTGCTGTGAACTTGGCTTACAATACATGAGAGATCTTCACTAGCTATTTTGAAATGTATTGAAATTTAATATGGATTATTAAAGTATGAACTTGCATTTGTGAATTCTGTGTAAGGCAAACACTGTAACAGTTCAGGTAATGGAAAGTACAAGAGGTTAGAACTGATGAGGAGAACTTAGAATAGCTTCTTGGGACAAATGAAAGGAGGTTTTCTAAAAAGAAATGTGGGAGATGATTCACATTTGAATATTTGCATCACATACGAATCAAATGAAAAGTAAGAAAACACCAAAGAGAAATAATGGTGTGAAACATAAGGAAGGAGAATTAAAGGAAAGAAGCTAGCAGCAAAATTTATGTGTAAGAAAGTCTTTGACAGTCTAGATACCATGTTTAAAAACAAAGGAAGTGTTTTATTTTTTACACTGTATATGTTTCAGTTATAGAAACTTGCTGTTGCAAAATGTTCTGGCATCCAAAACAGCAAATGGGTTCAATGGGGTCAGATTCATGGATAGTCCAGATGCAGTCCTTTTTCTTAGGAGTTCTCTGAGCTGCTTATTGCTGGAAGCTGCCAGTAAAGTAAATAACATTATCGTTTTTTATCCTCCTCTCTTAATATCCACTAGTGCTTACTGCCTGATATGGGCTGGGTGATTTTAGGCCTGACCCAGCAAGATGCCACTAATTCCTAAAATTTCCATACAAGTCATGAGTACAAATATGACTTGAATACAAAAATATTTAATCGTAAGTTGCAGTTTTCTGTTCTCCCTCCTACCTCCCAACATGATTACGTTTCCCTTCTATCTGTTATCCCTTTCTTCTCCCAAAAGGGATTAGCTTCTGTACAAATAAGGGAACATAGAGCAGGCCAGCACTGGAGATGTGAACATTGAAAAGTTGCGCTAAAAAATACCAAACCTCCCTAAGCCTCAGGGAGTAGAAAGAAAGCACAGTACATTCAGTTTTCTGCATAGCAATAAGCCTCTTTTGTAGGGAATCTGAACAGTAAACTTCTTTCTCAGCTTCAGGTGCCTCTTTTTCTTTTCTGTTATGATTGTGGGTGCTGCTTCAGGTTCATGCGAACAAACACACCACTGTAGATTTAAGAACCTGCTTTCAAGTTCCGTAGTGAAAATAATAGCGTATACCGAAAAGGCATCACAAAACTGAATTCATTTAAAAAAAAAAAAAAGCCAAATTTTGTGTAAACTATATTCCTTTCCAGATATTATATTACTAAAGACTACAGCAGCTAATAAATTGCTAGAGTTTATGAGTTTATTGAGGCAAAGAATTTAGCAAAAGCAAATCCCTTTTTTTAAAATGGCACTCCTTTGAGGTTGGAGGTCTTTCTGTATGTTGATGAGGAAGCTATTGATTTAGATAAACAGCTGATTTATTCTTGCTGGTGATGGGCGCTGCCATGATTGCAGTGGTGGTAACTGAATTATAATCTTTAAAGATGGTGTAATGTGCTCGATGTTTATATAACAATTTGGTAATGACCTAGGAAGCTGTAATAAGTGTTAAAAATCACTTGAGACTTTATAAGTTTAGCAGAGCTACAAATAAAAATAAAATAATAATAATAATAAAAAAAACAGCAAACATTGAACTTGGCCATGACAACTATTAACCATCTGAATATAATTCAGAAAAACTCAAAATAACTTTTGAGATTTCTTTTCTGAGGTTTCTCCCTCCTTTATCTTCATTCACAAGTTGAAAAATATTTCGCTGTATGTTTTTGTTCATCAGTTCATTGTTCTTAAAAAATTTTAATGCTTAAATGAAGGATATTCATTTATAATAGGGGATTAGTGTAGCAAAAAATCCTTATGTTCATGAACAGTGTGCAGCTGGAAAAGCTGTTATAAATTCATTTACAGTTTAAGGAATAGTTTTCTTCATTTATTATTACTGTAATATGTACTGCATGCATGCTAAAATAATTTATGATCTGAGGTCCGGACAGCCTAAATATGGGGAATGTGTAAGCGAGGCTGTAGTCAGGAGATGCAGAGAATCTAGTAGAAGTGTGATTCATTTTCATTCTGTTTTCCTTTTAATTTCATATTTTTTTTCTGCATTCTGTGTTCTAAGCCTATGAATACAGTGGGGATGAAAGTAACAGGATAGAAATATTCTGTATTTTAGAAGTGCTGTATTTTATGTTCAAAGGATACACTTTCACGTTTTAAAAAATATCTTGCTTAGGAATTATACAAGCACATTCCATAATTTCCATATAATTTATGGGTCTTGTTCTACACTAGTAAAAATTAGGTTTCTAAGAAATACCTATTTCTGTAGAACTCTTTTAAGATAGTAAGATTTTCATGTAGAAATTCCCTTAATGGCTTACATGCATGGCAAGCATTATTTCAATTAGTCATTTGAAGCAAGTCCCAATACTGTTTTACATCTCAGTGATTTGTAGTGTCCAGCATGACTGTACGAAGGTCCAGACTCACTGAAACATCTTCTAGCATCCAGTGTTTCTGGGCCTGTGTCAGGATATTGTGAGGCCATTCACCAAAAACATACTAACATAGGTACAGGGCAAAACAGCAGCATTGTGAAACATTTTGCATAAAATGATTCATTTAGAAACAGCTTAATTCATCCCCCCAGAATAGGGCCTTAATGTCAGAATCACTGTGTGAAGGGAAGAGCTTGTAAATAGCATAATATATGATTAAACTTTGCTGTGTAGGCATTTGCAGGATAAGTAATTTATAGTTGAGAGAAACTGGTTTATTCAGCTGCTTGAAAATTCCCTCACTTGATGGAAACCTGCTTGGCTGCCTTGTGCATCTACAGGAATGCTGCAGTATCTGTTCAGCAGCATTTGGGGCAATATATCCAAATGATGATTGAAAGCCATAGGATGTATATTTGAAGTCAGAATGATATGAAAGACTTGAAATCAATCTACTGAAAATTTTGATCAAAGCAAATTTAAAGATAAAATGATCAGGATATCTAATTAAGTGATTTCTTAAAAGCTTGCCCATATGCTTGTGTAACGTAAAATACAAATTTGTAAGGTTGCAAACCTGGGGAAATAAAAATAGTTTTACTAATGTATAACTGAAATTCCTGACTTGCATCTTGTAGAAGAGCAGTTTTTAGCTTGATGGGACAAAAAACAAGTTGACGTTTTTCTCCAAACTGCCATTATTTTCTGGCAATAACCTGGATTTCTTGTTTTACCACCATGTAGTAGAAGTATTGAGATTGCCCTTCCTTCAAGTGCCATAACATGGTTACGCAAAGCCTGCATAGAAGCCTTCCTCATTGACTAACCCCAGCTAATGTTGTGGTCTATTTCTTTTAAATATGCAGTTATGTTCTTTCAGATTTGCAGTTTGTTAATAGTACTTAACATTTTCTTTGAAAAATAAAAATCTTCCAAATACAGTCATAATTTCATTACTAGATGTAAGGTAGCTAACTGCATACTTTCCATTTTACAGGTGTAAGAACTAACACAGGAAACCAAACAAATTCACAGTATACTAATTCCTATTAGTATTACATTAGAGATAAATTTGACTCAGGGAAATTAGTGTTGGGATTCATTTTGAAATTGGCATTTATATCCAGGTGGCTACATTAAACTAGTTGGCTGAACTCCCATTACAGTCAGTCACGTTCTTGTCATATAGTCAGTGCAGTTTAGGCAGCTATTCTGCCAACCACAGTGGCCCACAGACAAATGTTTAGTGCTATATGAGTTGCTATATAGTTTCCCGTGTAATCTGTAGCTGTTTCAGAGGGGTAAGAGTCCTGTGTCAAATCTGCTGTCAGCATGCAGATATCTTGCATAGCTTACAGTATCTTAGCTATTTATGGGGAACTGAACTGAAGTGCAAATGTCAACTTCAGAGTAAACAAGTTTTATACATTTTAGAGTCCTTTGACTCTACAACTAGATACATGTGACTGTAAGAACTAATTTTGTGTACATATTTGTATTTGGGCATTCCCCTTTGCTGGGACAAGTTATGAATTGGCAGATACCAAATTATAATTCCTAGTGGTGAACATATAAATCTGGTGTTTATCTGATTTGTTGACTTTTCTCTGAAACTTCAATATTCACAGAGAATATGAAGCAGCATGTAGTGTATCACTATCTTTGGTTTCTTAAAATGGGAGGTCATGCAGTATTTAAAACCAGTTCCTACTACTAAATAATGAACGAAGACAGTTCAGCATCCTTTCTGAAATAAATCTCTCATTTTTAATTCAAGTTCTCAGGAAGTTGCTCCAGGTTGTACAGAGTCAATATCTTGTTTCCTAACTTGTTGCTCCCAGCATGGAGGTAAAGGAATTGAACTACTTTTTAACATTTTAGAGTTAGTTCTGAATAACTGCATATCCTTTTTCCTCACTTATCTTAGAGTTATAATGGAATATAAAAACTTCATGTCTGGGTTAATATTTGCAATATTTAGCAACATATTATGTTTCTGTATCAGGCAGACTGCAAAAGATTATCATTCTTACGGAATGTTTTAAATTGTAACCAGTGTATTTCCTGGAATTTTAATCAAGTGGTATGGTATGCTGTGGTATGGTGCTGTGGTATATATATATGTGACTCAGCTGTGTTCACTGATGCATAAGCTCAATGTGATATAAACCTTAGATGATTTGTTGTTTAGCCGTTTTTAATAATTTTTAGAACTACACGAAAGTATGATCCCTAATTTTTCACACAATATCCCGAATTAGCTCTTGATTTTGTTGTTAAAACAACTGAAACGTATTTGATTTTTTGAATAGTTTTAGCTTATAGCTCATTATAAGATTATGTGCTTCTTATTGAGCTAAAAATAAAAATTTTGATTAATACCTTTATTTGTAAAAGTCATTTCTCTTGTCTTTTTCCATGTATTAATCATCTTTTGGGAAGAACCACTGATGCCTGAGGCTGCCTTTGTAATGCTTTTTCATTATTGCTGGTTCTTCCAAGCAATCTATAAATTGATGTGTTCTGTGCTCCATGGAAATGAAGATATATTGCTTACAAAAAAACAAGAACCCTGTGGTTGTGTTAGACCTTGAAAGATGGTCATAGCAGGATTGTTGACAGATGTAGAAACTCACGCCACAGTGCAGCTTCCTTTAAGAAAGAAAGGTATCATTAGAGAAACTCAAGAGACTGTTCACTGGATGAATGAAAAGAGCCTTCACTGGGGCCACTGACCATCTTTGTTATATTACAGACACAATGCATTCTCTATCTTTTCATTGTAATATTATTTTCTAGCACTGAATATATAAAATATGTTTGCATAAGAATTTAAATATGGGAAATGTTTTACAAATTGTAAAACAAATCAACAGAGCTTTTCAGATTAAGTAGGCAAAGATATTATGTCATTAAGAATAGCCATGTTTAAAATAATGATACGATATGCTGTATTTTTAAGGGACTTTTTTGAAAAGCTGTTTAATATGTGTTGCTTTAATTTCTCTCTCTATTTTTTTGCTTTAGCTTTTGTTTCTTAGATGAAATATTAAGTGGAATCATCAGTTTTGGTACAGAACTTGGTTCTTAAATATGTGGTCATAGAGGGCAAATCTGTGAAGTAGGAATGTGTTATCAGTTAAATAACATCACTTCAATACCTACCTGCTCTGCTGGGGGCAGTGTTATGAAGCATCCTGCAGGACAGCCAATTTAGGCAGTGGTACAGTATAGGAAATGAATTCTGGAGATCGCTAGTTTCAGATATAGAACTTTAAAATCTAGAGCAGAAATTAGTTCAGTTTACCTTACATTTATAAAACTCCTTTGAAAAGAACCTTGTAGTAACATCCTTTTCACTTAGAACAATAACGTCACTACAATGGAATGTCAAATGTTGCATTATAATTAAAATAAAGCAAGGTTGAGTATAGGAATCTTCTAGGATTCTTGGTCAGATGGAATGAAGGAAGAATCTTCCATTTTCCATCCGTTTCTCATAGTCCTCCTTCCTCATTTTTTTTAAAAGCTAGTATTACAATACTAATTTTTACCAACTCAATTACAATACTGGAATATACCCAAGGAAAACATACAAGGCAGCCACTTTCCAAACTAAATGGAACTAATGGTGATGGCAGCACATTTGGCTACAGTAATTTACATGGCAGTTGAATCATTGTACTGAAAAGCATACAAAAAGGATAATACAGAAACACATGAACATGCCAAAAGAAAGTGAAGAAACAGTTATTTTATTAAAGAAAGGACTCGAAAAAAACTGCATAGAAACTAGGAAGAAAGAAGAACAAGTCGGTCTCTCTGCTTGTGAAAGAAATAACTAAAATCTTTTGCATGTTATCTATACCCCTTTTAAAGGACAGGTGCCTGAAAACAAGCCTCAGATAACCTGTGTGTAGTCAGAGATGGATAATGAGCTATGAGAATAAAGGTAACAGGTTAGGGTGCTCAAGAGGAGGCATCATAATGAGAGAAAAGAGAAAGAAAAGTGAAGGTAAGAGAAGTAAAGAAAAGAAGGCAAATACATGCTGGTAGAATATTTTAAGTAGCTTTTATTGTAAATCATTTGTTTATCTTTGATAAATGAACAATGTGCATTTATTGGCAATCATTATTTCTTAAGTATACACAGGTACTTTCAGTTAGTCATATTGTGTCTTTGGATGCTGAAGGAATTAACAGTCAGAATTCAGTCCTCTGAGGCTGTCAAGGCAATTTCATAATCTCATAACTCTCCTAATTGCTAGCAAACCGCAGCACATCTTGATTCAGTCTCTGGCTTAGTTACAGCACTGCAAAGATCCTAAGTGAACTTCTGATAGTTAAAGTAGTAATAAGCCTGCAGCATGTTTTTTGTTTTTTTTCTGCTCTCCATGGGGTTTTAACTTTACGGATTCCCAGAATTCTAAATATGATGCACTTGATCAGAAACATAATAGTAATCATAAAAGTATGCGAATGAAACAAAATAGAAAAGCAGCTCAAGTGACATATCCCACAGAACTCAAATTAATTTCTAACATGAACATATATGTGCTTGTATGTACCTATGTATATAATTACTATGAATTCAAGATAGTAGGATTTTATGGTGTGGAGACTATAAAAAAAAGTCTTCTAATATGTTTCTTGCAGTGAACTGCCTATTTCTGTCATCAAAATTGTTTTATTCCATTTTAGTGAGAGGAGGTAATTATTGTGATAATAGTCAAGATTGTGTGCACTGTTTTCCCAGAAGGATGTTACTTGGTTGTTAAAAAAGCAATCTAGAGTAAATGTTGATATATAATTGCATTGCTTTGATGATCTATTTCTGTTTTAGTCAATTTTCAGAGTGAATCTCTTTACTTCTTTCATTCAAATCTAAAAATACACTAAAATACTGATTTAAGTATAAGGAAGTTTGTCCTGTAATTACCGAATCAAACTGTTGTCTTCTGACATTAATGTCCTCAACAGCCCATGCGTGGAAACAATTGTATCACTGACACATTTAATCAATTAGTTTAATTATGTCAAAAGGAGTATTGTGCAAGCTGTAAAACAAAAAACCTCACGGACTATTTTACACAGTACATTTTCTGTAAGGCTACAAGACAAGAAGGTGAATTTACAGGTTCCGTTTTTCATTTTACAGAGCTATTAGAGAAGACGCTTAGAAGAGAGGAAGAAATGGGAGCTCTCCAGGTATACTTTCTGTATAATTAACTACCTACAATTTTTGTTACCCTTGAAATTATTAAATTGTATTGCAGCATTACAGTTTTCTGAACTTGCTTGTACCTTAGATTCAGCTTTGGAAGTATGTGCAGTGAAATACAGACCTGATAGCTAGTAAGACTCCCTGTTGAGTTTCTGCCCACCAATTAAGTTGCACATTAGAGAAGATTAAAGTAGTTAGCATTCTCCAATGAGTCAATAAATCTCATCCATCAGTGAAAAGAATGCTTCTTCTAAGTTACAGCATATACTGAAGTTGTCTTACGTCTTACTGCTGGCTTCCCTGTAACTATATGGAAACAGGGGCAGTGCAAATCTGCATTCAGAACTGCAGAAATACTTTAAATTCTACTTCATTGGTTGGGTTAGATTTTTCTGGATTATGTTGCTTTTTTTTTTCCTCAGAAAAAATGGAAAAATACTTGAAATAAGTATTTCAAGTTTCTGATACATTAAATGTCCATCATCACCATCCTGAGGAAGAAAGGACCAGTTGATATATGCTAGGACTTGATACAATATAAGTAAATCCTCATTGTATGGCGTCTAGCAGTAAAGCTGCTTGTGCTAAGCACTTTACATTTGCGCTTAGAAAGTGAGAGTTACCCTAGGCTCAGCTCTGGAATAGTATTTAAGCATTACAGTCAAAGAAAACATGTACTTCTTTGAAATGAAAATGGCTAGGAACGCAAAACCAGGCTGGAATGTCTAAATAGTGAGGCTTAGGAAATTATTAGGGTAGTGCATGTTTTCTTCAGAATACAGAGGGAAGAAAAGAAATTTTTAACAAAAAATTGCAGCAAGCAATGCCCAACATGAATATAAAACAGCTTAGATACAACATGAAGAATGTATCGGTGAAGCAGGATTCTGTAAATGTAGTGGAAGCAGAACATTTACGAGGGAATTAATGAAGATAAGACTGTTAGGTCAGTAGATAATTTCATTTTCCTTGAGTTTTGACCATAGGAAGTTTGACTTCTGTATGCTGACTCTGTTCATATAATAAATATAATGTATTTTGAGGGCTGGATATATCGAACGGTTAGTGTAGAAACAGTTTGATCCAGTAAGAAGAGGCAAGTTGCAAGACCCAAAAATTACACAACCCACCAATCCAGCTGTTTCCTGTTCAAACAAAAATCTTGGCCAAGCTTTCTGGCAGCTCAAGTTCAACAAGGCTGAGAGCTTGTCTGCGCAAGCAGTTTACACAGGTGCGTATCTAGTTACATCAATGTAAAAAGATCTCCTTTCATGTGAAGCAATTCTGTATCTGCTTTCCTGTGAAGCACTATAGTTGACAAATTGTTCTAATGATGTTCCTTCTGATTGAATGAGGAGTAATGTTATGCTGGAGAAAAGCTGCGTCAAATTAGTGTTGTGTGCATATATATATATATATATATATGTGTGCTTGTGTGTATTTCTGATGGTCTGTCCAATTCCTGATTGGATTGCTATATGTCCTTACCTAACTGACCGTTCTGTTTAAGTGTGTGACTTGTACTGCTCTGACTGCTGTATTTGTATTCAAGCATATTCATGCTTGATAGCTGTTTTTTTATTTCTTCAAATCCACAAGCTTTCACAGTCAAAGTACTCAGCAAGAACATAAATTATTTTTCTAGATAGTATTTTGTCCAGCGTGGTCAATATATTTCAAAATGGTTCCAGTCTGGGATGTTCTGCTTTTGTAATGTTTTATTCTAGTCTTTTAGTGGCTGAATATAGGCAACTTTGCTAGCAAATAGTTTTAAAAAACAGCTCATGTAGTTGCAACTGAACATGTCCATGCTGTTGCTTCTCAGTATATAAAGCATGGGAAGTAAGAGGAAGGTGAGAGTTTAACTGTGGCATTTCCCAGAGCTGAAACTCGCACTTTTTAACTGAGTGACATGGATCATTTGTTTCTTCTGTGCAAAGTGTGTGTATGGTTGGTTAATGTATGAATGCTTTCATTGATGTAGCTTACTATAAGGTAATTATTTCTTACATTAATGACCACTAGCATATAAAATAGTACTCTTTGTCCCAAAGGCTTACAGGCCTTGAATAGGATTCCTTGGGTGTTAGGGCCTGCTCAGTTAGTCCTTGGTTCAATGGACAACAGGTGATGTTGATTGTTTTTTTTGTCTACAACTCCTGGGGTCCTGTTTTAATAAGCATTGTATATGTACAGAGAATCGTGTGTAGTAAGTCAATCCTTGATGTGTTTTCTTTGCAGTCTAAATAGACCATAGTATAAAGCATGTTCAGGAATCAGGTGGGTAGAAAGGTTATGTTTTAGACTATGGAGAGACGATCGAAAGCAACCAGGTTATCATGGCTGAGGGAGTTATTTCTTGACACTTGAGCCATGAATGCTGGTCATAGTTTTAGAAAAGCTAGAGAAGTAAGGAAATCTATTAGAACTCAGTGTATTGCTGTGGGCAAGTGATGACTATGGGGATACTTTGAGGTTCTTTCTCATCAAGTACCAAGAGCATTCCTCAGCACTAGGGACGTGTGTTTTATTGTATTTGTAATTTGTTCATATTTTGACGGGAGGCAAACATCACCTTTTGTTAAAAAATAATTTGAATGAAGCTTAATGTGTTCTAAGTAAATATAATTGATTTTGCCCCCAGTGAAAATTTCCCTTTTAGGAAGTGATAAGTTTACAGTTACCCAAACAAAGATTCAGAAAATAACTGATATTCCTTATTCAAATACAGATGAATAAAATTAGTGTTTCTGCAATGCCATCAGCTGACAGAGAGAAAAGAGCAATTTTATGAAGACTGTTCAAGGAAATATTGGGCGTGTAGTTTTCATGTCTACCTCTACTAGATTTCCATCAAACTTGTTTATGTGTGCATTCCTGTTTTCCCTTTAGATACTTCCTTGTACGTATTTTCCTGAGCAGTCTTGCTTTTTTTTTTGCACATCTTCAAAACCAGTCAGTCTTTTCCAGACACTACTTTATTTTCTTCATCCTCACTTGATACAGTTATTTTTCCTACAGTATTTTGTCTCACTCTTTCTGCCTGTGGTTTATAGTTGTGATCACAGGTACAACTACTGTAAGCTGCTGCTGAAAACTAAAATCATTTGTACCCCAACCATCATTCAATCAATTCAATGAATGAACGTTAAACATTTCACTAGGGTGAACTGTGTGTTCAAAAGATTATATAAATAAAAGTTAGCTCTTCTGTAATCCAAGTAATGCTGGTTTTACACAAATAAGTAAATGCACAATATGTAAATACTGGTTTTACACACCTGTTCATTTAGTAAACATAACCATTCTTTTACAGTTTTCTGAGACAGTAATAACTCTTGAAGAGTCTTTGTAGCTCATTTTCACCTAGGCTCAGAAAAAGAAAATTACTTTCATATTCGTGCAAATGACAAGAGCTGTTTCTGGCTCCCTGTTTCTTCCATTGGTCTAAGAAAAATTGTTGTATTCAAATTAGTGAAGCTGGTTCAGAATTTCCTGTCTTTGGATGTTGCAGGAATAAGTCCGGATTATTACAATCACTTTTAGCTGTTAGGGAGGAAAAGAACAGGAAGAAGTGTAAGGATTCTTAGCCTAATCCACCCAGAAAGGGAAAAAAAAAAAAANNNCTATTCTATCCCACACTTTCAAAAGGATATTTGAGCAAAGTAAGAATTCCTGTGATGTCTTAATGGTCAGGTTCTCAACTGAAGGTCAGGTAGGCTCAACTAAACTCTTAAATGTATGTTTTCTCAAATTCCTTAAAATATGTCTAGTCAGGACATAGTGCCAAAGTACATTATCTTGTTTTTACTAGCTTAATATTTTTCTTAAAGATACTTTCAAATGGAAAACAGAATGTTAAAATATATACAAGTTCTGTTCCCTGTATTTTGTGCTGAATTAAAACTGACGCAAGCTTATTTTACTTGCATTTTATTTTTGTCTCATGTTAGGCTTTGTTTTATTAATAACAAGATAATGTTAGTTGTTCTTCAGAGCTATTGCTGGGTAACAGAATAATGCTATGGAATTTATATTTTAATTTTCTAAATAAATGCCTAAAAGAAAATTAACATGCTAATATGACATGAACTCCAAAACATGCTGGATTTACAGCCACAGATGATCAAAAAAGGAAGGCAAACTTTGGGATATGTGAATAAAATCAACAATATCAAAAATCTAGCAGTACTATTGGAAAAAAAATATATTGGAGTAAATATTTTTTCAAATTCTTTCTTACTTGGTTTCTGGGAAGTTTCTTTTACTTTTCTTCAGAGCAAATTTGTGAGATAGTTTGATAAATGGGTCAGAGGTCCAATCAGGTACAGCAGTTCCTTTTAAGTGACATTTTTACAATAATTGCACATCATACACATGACCTGCGAAAAACAAAATGAAGCATTTCATTCTTGTTCAACTTATGTTGCATTTATATTCTTTAGTTTCTAACTACATCTTCTACTTTATTTGTAGGAGCGAATTATGTCCTTAGAAATGGTAAGTTCCTTAAATTCATTTTCAAACCAATCACAATGAGACTACTGATGATTAAAAATGTGATTTTTATGTCCTTTAATAAAAAAAAAAAAGGATGCCATCTGGGTTTTTAACTGTCATTTTAAGAGAATGAAGACGTGATAGTTTTACACTGCACCTTTCTGTGTAGGTTTTCAGTACAGTATTTGAGCACCAGCTATATAAAATACAGTGTAATGTTGGAGTTGTATTTTTCTGTATAGCTCAGTCCACATCCCTGGGAAGAGAAATGTGGTAGATTTGAGCCATACTGAGGATGTTATTCTTCAGCATAGTTGAGACATCCAACTATTTGCCAAATAGTTGAGGTATATGTGATAGATCTAATCATTCCAGTGACTTTGTATACGTTTTACATGTTTACACTGGGTGCAGACAGAATCAGTTCATCTGCCCACATCAGCACTGGAACTAAAAGCATGGAAAAATATCATTTTAAGATACTAAGTTGGAAGGATGAAAACCTTAATAAATGTACATGCCGTGAGTGCAACTGGATTGATTAGCCACATGACTCAAGCTAGTAAGTCTACCAGGTGGACTAGCTGGGATGGGTCTGCTGTCCAATAAGACATCATACAATAGTATTTAAAAGGAACATAGTTTCTTTTTATTGGAAGTGCGGAAAATTTCATGTAAAGAAATCAGTACTGAGACAACGCTTAAGACTGCAAATATAAACTTTTAAAATTTGCTTGTGCAAATTATTTAATCCTCCTTGATAGTCTGTGCATCTTGAAAACAACTTTGGATTTCAAAAATATATTTAAAATGTATTGAATATATTTAAAAAAAAACTTGCATTTACACATAAAAGGCCCTTTGTAAATCAGAGTGCAATGTTGGAACTCCTGCCTTGTAGGAATATAGAGTTAATGCTCAAAGTCAGAGTCCTGGCACTTCACATAGTGCTGTGTGAATGTAAATTGTTGCCAGGACGTTAGTTCTGTTCAGAAGCATCTCTTAATCACGATTTGCTTACATGACAACTAGTCAGGCATGTATCCACTGCCATCCATTTCTCACGAACCGTGAGTTAAGCTGCCTGCAAATGCCATGTCCTTTCTGTTCCCAGAGCCCAGTTTTGGCACAGGCGGAGGGTAGTTGCTTGCAAAGAGCAAGATTTCTTGCAAATTCAATCCATGTTTAGTGACAATGTTTGTTTCTATTTTTTCTGAAGTCTTTCTATTTTTATTATACTTTTAATCTCTTCTATTTAGTACCAAATCTATCCATTTATTTTTGTTTGTTTTAAGTTATGGTTCAGATAGAAGAGGTAGAGGATTATTATCAGTAAAATACCATTTTCTTATTGCAAATGGAGAGGTAACATCTGAATGCAAGTTTGTGATACTAAATCCTAGAGCTTGAAGTCAACCAATTCTTTTGTTATTGCTGACATAGGAAGATGTGTAATGTTAATCCCTCAGACTGCAGGCAAGAAAAGTATGGTTGTCCCTAAGGCTGTTGAATGCTCCCAAGGCACTGATTTTACTTTTGCTGTAAAGTTCCTTTATGATGTCAGGCAAATCACTTGTATGTTGTTTGGATCCTTTTTTTCTTTTTTTTCTTTTTTTTTTTAATACTTAATTCACTGAATTTAATCATCATGTAGTTATTAACAACTAATTTTCCTGATTACTTTAGTAATCAATTATGTAGTCTGATGTTTTGTCAGAGTGAGTATGATTTCTCTTCAGGTAAAGTGTAGCTTAGTAAAGTGTATCTTCTTGAGCGTAGCTTAGTGCTTACATATAGGATTTAGTCCTATATTATTTACAGACAAAGCTGCATGATTTTCTTGGAAAAAAGTCTGTATTGTATTCTCAGATGTAGCTACAATGGGAAGTGTATCTACTTCTCATAACTAACACACTACTACTGTGTGGTACTTGTGACTTCAGTAGGTTTCTATAAACTACATCACATGCTTTGTGAAAATAAACCACAAGTCAGATTCCTCTGCCTTAGTAGTACTAAAAAGACTGGGAAATTGAATTTGAAATCAACCAGTTATTCCGGTGAACATACACATTTTTATATGCTTTGATCAGTTAGACAGCTTGTTCTTTTCAGTGCAGAACCAGAACTGAGGATACCACTTGCATAAACTGTTTGGATCAGACTTTTCTGGGCTTTATTTAGCTGTTTGTTACAATGTCATAAATGTAGGATGACTCCAGTAATGTTCGAAGTATTCTGCAATATTGTTTTTTAACATAAATTTCCAGTATGAACATCTATGTGTTTTGGTTTAACTTGTGTTTTATGTTCATGAAAATAAGGTTTTGAATACCAATAAAACAAATTTGTCTGCACACACTCAGCAATGCGAAAGCTACCAGATTCTTCTACTGTAATAACAGGCTCGAAGTTGCATCAGTTTTCTGATTTATCGGCCATTTTAAAAGAAGAATTGAAAGGGTGACAGTGCCCAATGCATTTCACAGAGAGATTTTGTGATTGCTTGACACTATCCATGTTAGTCCTCTCTTTTTTTGTTCTCTCTTTCAATTTGCCTTCCATCAATAAACAAACCTTGCAGTTTGCTCTTTCGACAACTTCATGCTTGTCACACTTTCCATGCGTGAATGTTTGGGAAATTTTTGATCTAAGGGTTAATACTTTCTTCTGTCCTTGGTTCACTTCTGTAGTGTCTTGCCAAGACTACCATTACATCAAAGGCTTTCTGGTCCTCCCAGAACATAGCAGCTCTTTGATCTTATACAAACGCCTGGGAGAGGAGCAGCACTCTGAGATCCTCCATCCTGCCTGCCTCTCCCTTTCCTTGCCTTTCATCAGTGAGCAAGTGTGTCACTTCCTTTCACTGGGGGTAGACAACTTTCCCAAGGTTCCCCAGTTCCTTCTTCTACTCACTCCCACCAAGTAACTTTTGCTACCTGATAGCACTCGTAGCTGGGTGTTTTTTTTTCTCTTGACACTCACCTTCCTCTTCTCTTCTTCCTTGCTGCTGTCTGCTCCTCCCATATAGCTATTGCTCTTGCTTGAATACTCTGCTAATTATCCATCCTCTGCTCACTCCTATTTGGTGTTTTACTTGTTCTTTTAGTTTTTTGCTAATATCACCACCTTTAGTTTTTCTTCACCAACATTTTAATGTTTTTTTTTTTCCTGTTAAAGACTGTATTTTGCTGTTAAGAATATGATTATTTTTAACAATTGCCTTCCTCTCTCATTTATACTTCTCATCTTCTGCTTAATTCTTGAATTTAGAGTAGGAACCAAAAATATTGGAATAAATAAATTTATAAGATTCTTCACAACTTTCTAAGTTAGGGATTCCAGTGAAGTTTGTATACTTGCATAAATTCTACAAACTGAACATATGTGTGTATTTCTAATGTTACCTTCTAATCCTTCCTCCCTCAAAAACTTATAGTAAAGAGTTGTTTTAAAAATAATGCTAAAAATGTTCCTCATTATTTTGAAAAAATGAATTACTAAATTAATGTAAGAAATAACATTATTAAAAATATATATACTTGCATTGAGACTGAATGCTAAATTTGCATATAAGCATATTCAAGAATATCTTACTGTATATTTGTTAAGGAATGTTTAAAATATTGGTGTAAGAATTTACCACTGAACTGCCTGAAAGAAAGAGGCACATTACAAAATGTAGGTAATTCTGTAAACTTCAGTAAACTGCTCTTTGTTTGGAGGTCAAGATGACCTCCTGTTTCATATTTACTGACCCCTCCCATTTTATATTTACTTATTGATAAATAGTTATGGTGCATGTCTGACAACTTGGTCTAATAACTTCATATTCTGCTATGGTGATGTCAGTAATATACTTTACAGAATCACAAAATGGTTGAAGTTGGAAGGGACTTCTGGAGGTCATCTTGCCCAGCCCCCCTCCTCAAGAGTAGGACCATGTCCAGACGGCTTTTGAATGACTCCAGGGAGGGAGACTCCACAACTCTTAGCTGTTGGCAATCTGTGCTAGCGCTCAATCACCCTCACAGTGGAAAAGTGCTTCCTGATGTCCAGATGGAACCTCCTGTGTTTCAGTTTATGCCCATTGCCTCTTGTCCTGTCACTGAGCACCACTGAGTAGAGCCTGATTCTGTCTTCTTTACACTCTCCCTTCAGGTATTTATACACACTGATGAGATCCCTCCTGAGCCTTCTCTTCTGCAGGCTGAACAGTCTTAGCTCTCTCAGCCTTTCCTTATAAGAGAGATGGTCCAGTCCCTTAAACAATGTTAGTTGCCCTTTGTCAGACTCTCTCCAGTATGTCCATGTCTCTCTTGTTCTCAGAAGCCCAGAACTAGACCCAGCACTCCAGATGTGTCTCACCAGCCCTGAGTACAGGGAAGGATCACCTCCTTTATTTAAGAGAAATGTGAACGAGTCACTAAGGGACATTGTTTAGTGATGGGACTGAGTAGGTCATGTTGACGGTTGGACTTGATGATCTTGAAGGTCTTCTCCAGCCTAAATGACTTCTATTCTATTCTATTCTATTCTATTCTATTCTATTCTATCCTATTCCTTTTACCTTCTGGCAACAGTCCTAACACAGCCCTTAAATTCTCTAGGCAGAAAGCTTGTTTTGGTATCGTGAAGATAGTATAACATACTCTACAGGTTACAAATATTGAACATTTTTGCCAGATTTTAATAAACCAAAATACTCCCGGTTTTCTATTAGAAAAAATAAAAATCTCAGTATAAATCTTTATTACAAGAGACTGTAATTTTTTTAGATATCATAAGTTATTTCTTAGTTTACCTAGGAGTGTTAATATGCAGTGGTCATCACCAAAGATTTTTTTTTTGACGTAGTGCAAATATATATGCATGTAAGTATAATTTTAAAGAGAGATCCTGTTTCTTCCATTTAAAAATGTTGATCTTTCATCTAGGGAGAGTGTATCTATGAATTCTTTCACAGAATATAGGATGTTTATAATGTGATAAGATAAAGATATATGTGGTATAGCATGCATTTGCTCATTTAATATATCACAAAATTTAAAATTGTTTGACAGCAGACTATTGAGTAGACTGTTTCTAATGTGCTGCTAAGTCCTTCATTTTAGATTTAAATGTTTATATTCTATCAAATTATAACCTTAGGAACACAGATATTAGTTAGAAACTATTGATGCTACCATAGTGTTTTTTATTTTCTCAATGTCGTGCAAGTTTTGATTAAAATGGGGAAATCTATAAGCCAAATTCCTATTTTTTTTTGCTGCTCTGAAACCTTGGTTAAATCACTTCTATTTGTATTCCATTTTTTCTCAGCTGTGAAAGTGAACAATACTTCTTTTTTCCCATGAAGGCTGTGTGAATTAATTTTTGGTAATGCTGTCTGAAAGGCTTAATGAAATACTGTTATTGTACAAAAAAAAAAAGTAAATTACATGTAAAAGTTTTTAGCCTGCAAATCTTCAGAAAGTTGAAGTTAGCATTATGAATGACAAGGAAGTCTTTATACCTTTTAAGAATGTGTGCCCACTAATATTAGATTACACACTTTGCCTCTTGTGTTGTATTTCTTTTAATTTCCTGTAATTATTTCTAGATATCTTTGATCAAAATCTTAGTAAATGATTAAGAATAGATTCTCAAAAACTAGTTCTGTATACCTCAGTAATACTCAGAGCACTAGCTGATGATTCACAGGGAGCTGGCTTGCCAGAAGACCTCACTACCTCCTCCACATTTCCAGCTGCTAGTATGCATGAAACAACTGAAAATTTGTGAAATACTTACCTAATATTTTTCCATATAAACAATTCCTGTAGTTACCATAGGGATGTTATTACGTGATAATGAATGGCAAAAGAGATGGTCCATGTCACTGTGAATGGGAAAGGAAGCATCCATGAAGCACTCTTAATTAAAATGTTGTCCTCCCTATACAAAAACATCTGGAGTCTGAATTAAAAGTTCAGTTAGTTTGACATTTGCAATGGTTTGTTAACAAAGGTCTGTTGTTTTTCATTAGTACAAGTGCAGTTTTTGCTTAAAAAATCTTACTAGCTTGAACCTCAATGAAACAATGTAGTTTAATGAAAGCCAATTGAACTTGTATGTTGTGTAACTCAGATTTATATGTGTTATCTTGTAAACGTAAATTGATTTCTTAACATGCTGAAGTCATCAAAACAATGGTATAGTGGAGAAGTGGTAAAAGTGGAATCTAATGATACAAAATACATATTTTGTTTTCTCTTAAAGTTCCCTCTATAGGGAAGATGTGCTAGGTCACAGAATGTCCCAGCTAGAGCGGAATTTGCCTGGCATATGAAGGTCAACAAAGAAACTCTGGCCTCTTAAATAGAACCACACCCTGTGTTAAAAGAAGAGTTTATCATGCATCAGTCTAGTGCTGGAGATGGAAGCTGACAATGCACAGTTTTGCAGAGATTAACAGGGAAAGCAAAAGATACCTTTAAACATGCTGGATGCATCCTATTCTTGCTATTTAGGTATTCAACGTGCTAAGTAGATTTAAAAATAAGTCATCATAGGTCACCTTTAACACTACATCTTTCATCTGAACTCCCTGATGAAATGCATTTCAGTCAGTTAAAATTATAGTTGCATTTAATCTTTTTATGGATATTCTTTGGGGATTAACTAACTGTTACTTAAGTCAGCTCTAATTTTCAAAAATATCTGTGCTATACAGATAGCCATTTGTTTTTACATACCTCAGAAAAGAAAAGACCACTGTACATGGAAGTCAATGAAGTTTGGTTTCTGGTTTGTGTTTTCAATATATTGAATATAAAGGCAAACTTTAAGACAACTATACACAAACCTGTTTTGATTTATTTGAGTTTAGCATTGCAGCTTTGAGACTAAAAATAATATGTGTATCTGATCTCGATTTAGATCTGTCCCTTGAGACAGTGTGAAACTGTCTATCACCAAGAATACATCAATATAGGAGGATTAACTGTTCACATGCAGTTTAAACATCAAAGTGTTTGTATGAAGTCATGGAAAATGAGTAATTTGGTTTATCATTCTCTGAAAACATAGAACGCCCCTTTTCAAAGTAAATAGTCTTTATTTTAAGAACATGAAGATTAACAACACTCACTCTATGGAGGAGTCTGCTGTTAAGTAAAATACTATGAATACAGCTTCACTCAGTACAATTGGTGTTTTTTCCTCTTATCAGTACCATCAGTGCACTGTATCAGTACCTTCTGTTCCCTGTTAAATAATGAGCAGACAGATGCGATTGCTCTCTTTAGGATTATTTGTATGCATTACGGCATATAGCTTACCTGTTTCTTGGAAAAAAGTTAACAGTACTTAATTGCCCTCTGTGTCAGGTGCTTCCAACATCCTTTTTCGCATTTTATCTTGTGTGGCTAAATCCATCTCTCTTAATAGGATAGAGTGTAGTCATTAATGATACAAGTGTGGCATTTGATCCATGTTGAAGAGGTTGCTGTGCATTTCATTAAATTACCAGACCAATTTCTGTGGGCCAGCTAAAAGCTTTTTCATCACCTTTCCCTCCCATTTTTCAACATATTATTTTGTTGCTTTCTTCTTTATTGAAGTTCCCCTGAGAAACTTTGCTTTTTTCTTTCTGTTTTTATTTGTACATCACCACTATTCTCTTCATTAGTTTTATGAAAAAGGAACCTGTTTCTGAATATGCTAGTGTATGCTATCCTATTCAAATCACTTCACAAACTGCTCAGAAGACTTATGAGAATTTTAGAGTATAAAGGCACCCGAAGAACAATGGTGACCAAAATATAATGCTTAGGGAAGAGTGTATGTACAGGACTGGCAAATATTTTCTTTCCCATTCGTTCATTCAATCAGATTGCAGCCATTCAAAGCTCAGAGACTTCTGGACCTAGATGTAGTTTCTATGCATTTGGAATCCTTTCCTGAGGTTTCTAATTCATGAACTGACCCAATTTCTGCTTAAACCCGTATAGACTTTTCTATCATTATGTGACTTTTGATTTTAAGCAAATTGGTTATTTCTCCCCTCAGTCATCTGTCATCTTTGCTGAAGAGTCCTGCTTTGTTGAGTGATTGTATTTAATCATTCCTTGCAAGGAAGGAGCGTTCCATGGCTTTGGTCATTCTTCTTACTCTTCTCTGAGCTTTTCCCTTTTCTAACTCTTTCTCTTCTGATATAGGTTCCCACTGCTGCACTCAGTAGGCAAGATGCAACCACACCGTGGATTCATACTTGGAATAATTATGTTCTCTGGCTTTTTTTTTTCCCCTTTCCTAATTATGTCCAGTGTTGATTTAGCTTTTCTGATTGTTATTGAGCACTGAATTAGCAAATTCTTGGAACTGTGTATCATTTACCTCATGATCTGGTTCCTGAGCAGTAATGGTTAGCTCAGAGCCCATCATTTTNTCTTTGTGGTTGGAAAAGAAAATTGCTATAAATATATTTCATAGCATCACGAGGAGCCACTACATTAAATTTGTCCTGTGTCCCCTACAACTTTATTTCAACTCTGTATGACATCTCAAATGTCTGTTTTCTTGCAGTTCAAAAGTAAAATCCTTNGTGTATGAAGTTAGCATTACATTTCAGGAAGCCAAAAAACCTGTCAGAAATCCAAGTAGCCTATCATCCCTTACCCACATGATTTTTGATGAGACCCAGAAACTAAGGACTGAGTATGCATATAACCCAAAGGTTGGTCTTCTGCTTTCTGGATGGCATTTAATAATGTAACAATAGCTTTAAATGACTAATGAGGACAAGCTGAGGCATAGCTAAATTTTTCTTACAAGTAGTATGTGAAATAGAGGGGATATGTTTAGGAGATACTTGGAGAGAACAAATGATGAGCGCCTTCCTTCATTTACAGACAGTGTTGACATGAGGTCTTGGCACTGGAATTTAGAGAGAATTGAAAAATGGCATGGCTTAAGGCATGGGCATATACTTCAGGCCTAAGTTCCTTTTATGTTGAGAACAGATCACAGGTCTTTATTTAAAAAACAACAACAACAATCTTTGTGGTTGGAAAAGAAAATTGCTATAAATATATTTCATAGCATCACGAGGAGCCACTACATTAAATTTGTCCTGTGTCCCCTACAACTTTATTTCAACTCTGTATGACATCTCAAATGTCTGTTTTCTTGCAGTTCAAAAGTAAAATCCTTCAGCAAAATATATTAGGAAATATGTACCGTAAGCTTAAAATATTTATGGTTTAATTTGGTGCAGGACCAAGAAAAGAGATGGGGTTTCATTACAATTTATGGGTTGTTTTCCTGTGAGGAAGGAGTTTGTTTCTGAAGGGGTAGGGTGTTGTTGCTGTTCAGAATCAAAACCCTCATGGACATGTTTCTGTCATATCTGTGTGATACCAGAATGACTGCTGAACATTGTGAATCAATATTTTGATTCACATATAGTTAACTTTGCATCTCATGGGAGCAGGTAGAGATTTGATTGCTTAGAGTCTGTTGTTTCTCATATATTTCTCAGCCTGAGAAGCACAGATGCAGACCAAGGGCTACTTGGGGAAGAAGCAGCAAACATTACAACTCATCATAAATTAATGGAGTGGAAAATCAATGCTTTGATGAACATAAGGCCACTGTAAATGAAGCATGAAATATGAATGATTACTGCTTTACTGTGGTAAAAGTGAAATGGTTGATACTTACAAGAGGGAAACATTAGGGAGAGTGATAGATACCTCTAGGCAATTTTACTTTGAAGAGGTATAGTAACATTTGAGAAAAAAAAGTATTTTATAGCTATAAAAAAGATTCTATGCTATAGTCTGTGAAAAACACTTTAAATGCTATATGTAGGCCTCCTGCCTAACTGCACCCTGGAAATATGAAGAAGAATCCATTTTATACGTTCATTATTAATGTATATCTGCAAGTTCTATAATTCTTTTCTGGTAAAGAACCAGATGTGTTACAGGAAAAGTAATATTTTTCTCCTTAGTGAAATCTTTGTACATGAGTGTTTTGTTTTAAACTTACAAAAATAGCCTGATAGCAAATTAAGTTACACATTAAAATACAGGATTTCTTATGAAGATAAATTTTAGTTTTGGTCTCTGCACAGCCATCCAAGTGCAAAATCTACTAACTACCTTATATAGCTGTTGAGAAAGAAGAATGTACTATTTTCTTATTACGAGTAATAACCTTTATTAGTTCTGACTTTGAATTTTGCAAAACTGATTGGCCCTGCTTTCTTCACCGGAGATCAGCAAAACAATGCACCTTCCTGTCCTTACAGGATTTTGTCAGCATTTGTTGTAGTCAGATGTCAGCATTGCAATTAAGGACTTGTTCGTACTGGGTGTTCTCAGTGCTTCCCATGTCAGGAAGTGGTTTACTTATCTTCCAGGCATATATTTTTATATTCAGTCTTATAAAATTCCTGTACAATTTTTAAAATTAATATTTTTAGATCTGACAAAATTAATGTTTTAGTATAAAAGAAAAATTTATTTTAGGTTCATACCTAGATTATCTCCTCCTTATTTTCCATGTCTCATGTCAATTTTCTTGTTCTCACTAAATGACTGAGGCATCTTTGTTTTACTCTGTTTCACTTTTGACAATCCTTCCTGTGCTTCTTGAAATCTGCAATATCCTTGCTGGTCAGTCGTTTTGTAGGCTCTCCACTTACTCTTCCTATTGTTCTTGAAGCAGCAATTTGTCGAACCATCTCTCAAAATTCTTTCCTCTTACCTGTGGTGGCTGAGTTCTTATTGTTCTAGTACCTTTGACTGGCATGTTTTCTTGCTCTGTTGTACGTTGTGTGAAGAGCAGAAGTTATTCAAGAGAAAGAGCCAGATTTGAGACTTCATCTTCTTAAGTATGATAAGCCAGGTGTATGTCTTTGTTTTTTCTTCTATTGAGTCTTCCATAGTGCAGAATTTAACAGTGGGACAGCAGCCCTTTTTTTAGCTAAGCATACAATCTAAGAATAGAAGTTGTTT
This sequence comes from Anseranas semipalmata, assembly GCA_013399115.1. Taxonomy (NCBI): domain Eukaryota; kingdom Metazoa; phylum Chordata; class Aves; order Anseriformes; family Anseranatidae; genus Anseranas; species Anseranas semipalmata. The sequence continues at coordinate 1,004,236 of VXAA01000556.1, forward strand.
CCTAGAAGATGGGATATGATTTGAATCCCATTAGTCTCAGAAGTAGAAAGAACCCAAATGTAAAAACTGTAAAACTGATTTAACCAGGTGCTTGTTTTATAGAAACATATCCTAATATCATCAGTATGATTTTTTTTCTAATTAAACTAAATAATTAGAGAAGCAGAGAAATCACTGTCTCGTGTCCACTAACTAATTTAGTTTATTGGGACTGAATATTGGTTTCAGGTTCAGTCTTATGAGATGCAAATGAATCCCATTGTTTCTAAAACTTGATCTTCCTTTGTTATAGAAATCATGTTTTCTTACAACCTTAAAAACTGAATGTTGGGAACTGTTAGGAAAGAAACAGACAGCAAGACAGACAACATAATTGCTTCTAAATTGATGGTGTGTCTGCACTTAGGTAAATTTGTTCAGTTCTGGTTCTCCACTGCTCACTTCCCTCTCCATCTTATAAAAGACATGATAGAGCTAGAGAAGGTACACAAGACATAAGAATGATCAAAGGCATGAAACTTCTATCATACGAGGAAAAACTGTGTATATTGGGACTCTTTATTTCTTTTTTTTTTCTTTATTCTCATTTGTATGTTTTCTCTTGTGTTCTGTTCTTTAGAGTACTCGAGTAGCTTTAGACCATCTGGAGTCTGTTCCTGAGAAACTGAGCCTGTTAGAAGATTTCAAAGATACTGGAGTGAGAAATATTTCACTTGACTCTTTCAGTACTTCTAAATTATTTTGGTTAATTAACGTCCTTCCCATTTGTATAGATAAATCAGTTAATAAGATATATAAAATTACATATGACATAAACATACAGTAAGCTATTTTTTTTGTTAATGTGGCTTTATTGAGGTCATTAATTTAGTCCTAGTTGGTACCACTGCTGAGGCGTTCCATATAGTAAGCAAACATTGAGTACTGAGTATAATATGTCAAGGCCTAAATACTGACTCAGAATATGTGTGTTGAGTGTTGAATTTTGATATTTATTGTTAAAAATTCAAAATAAAATAAATTCTACCAGTTATTGCAATATTTGTAATGAGTGAAAATAGATGAGCTTACAGCTGCTTTTTTTTAACATGCCTACAATAGTCACATCTTGCAGTATCACTATCAGTGGAACATATTGACAGTAGTAGTGGGGTACTGTCAAGAGTGAATATCCTTAAATTAGATCTTCGATGGCTAAGTGGCTTAACTGCAATATCATTACTTTCCATACATGAAGTCAGTGGTTTACTAAAAGAGAATATGGGTCCTCATTGGACAATATAAATTTTAAATCAGTATTAAATCACAGATGTGTAACGCATTACAAATGTGTAACAGTTTGCACTTCATTTGTTATATAGAGTTTCTCATCCTCAGGTATTCACAAATATTTCAAAAAATACTTGTTTGGAACACTGTTTGTTCAAAGTGTTCTTGCATGAGGTCATGTGTTAAGATATACTAGAGCAGATTCAGACCTTGTTTTACAGTGTGTTATTGCTGTCATCAGTAGAGGTAGGAGCAAAAATGCTAATTGAAATGAGTTGGGTTTTTTTAGTGGAAAAATATTGTTGGGATGTATAAATTTAAATTTCACATTTCCAGGTATCCCCAGAAGAGCTTTTGCTCTAACAGAGGTTGACATTTGTCTTCTGTTTCCAATGGTTCTACACTGCTGTAGGAAAAATTCTGCTCTAAGCGAGGCAAAACAGAAGTGTGTATGTGGGGTTCCTACAATCTACTTCACAGTTACACTCTTCTGCTCGAAGTTACTACGAAATGACATTGTCATTTTCTGATTTGCTGTAGTTATCACTTAGCCAGCATTTATGAGATTGGAGCCCAAATTCTTTGTTTTAATTTGAGCTCTGTTCCTCTCCCTGGTGCTTAGTTTTTTAAAGACTGTTTTCTTAACATGAGACCCTGCCAACAACTGCATGTTGTTTAATAAGTAATTTATCATTTATGCGTTTATTATTCAAGAGAAGTAAGCTTTATATCTTAGCTGCGAGCATTATGTCAGTTTGAACTTCCATTGATTCTCCTATTTGAAGTAATACATTGGAATTTTTTGTACTATAGGAAAGATGTTATAGACACTGCTAAATAGCTGTATAACAATGTCCTATGGTAGTATGATACGTATCTAGCATATTTTACTCTCAAGTGGTATGCATGAATGAAGTATTTCAAAGCCATTCATTGCTTTCCAGTGCTAGCAAGCTGTTTCCTTAATGTTTTCATTGGGAGGGAGAAGGAAAGAGAAAGTAAATCTTCACCTGATGATGTCTCACAAGTTGTGTGGTAGCTGTATTCATTCAAGTGAATCCTTACCTAGTTATGAGAAGCATTATATAAAATACTGCTTAGCCCATATCCTTAGAAGACCTTTTTCTTGAAACATTTGTTTCTAAAGAATAGTAATTAATTTTTCTCCATTACAGAATTTCTTTGCTAGAAGCTATGATATTATCAAATTTTGGAAAGAGTTACAAGAAATAATTCATCAGATAAGGCTGAGGCTGTTCACGTTTTAACCTGTATTCATTTTAACATTACTCTTCTATACAGAACATCATGCTTTCATATGGCCCCTGTATTCCAGCCTCTGAAAGTTAGTAATTCATTCATTCATTGCTTATGGAAAATCCTGGGCAATACCTGTATTTACAATAGCCAGCTGACATTTACTAAGTGCTTTTTGCATTGCAAAATCACTTAGACATTTCAATGCATTTCTAGGAGTCCCATTGCCGAAGGGAGATGATTGAGGAAAGGTATACAAAGTATAAAGAAATCGTGAGTTCTCTGCAGCAGCAGCTGGAAGATTCAAAACAAAGGGTCCAACAGTTCAAGGTATGTGTGTGTACTCCACTTTTATTTCATGATTACTTTCAATCAGCAATGTAAGCTTACTTAAAGTAATGTTATCTCATAGTACAAACAGACTAAAATCATACATGAATGTTGCTGTTTCTCTGTCCTGGACTGGCAGAGTTTTATGGAGCTGCTACGGCTGGTGTAAAATCTGGTGACTGAAGTGTTGTCTTCGTTACAAAGCGAAAATTTCCAAAAAATCTTAAAAATTCCATGGAAAAGCTATCCCATGTCTTACTGTTCTCAAGTGCTTACTTGTGCCACTGCTTTGTCAAATTCCACCTACAGCAATTTTTGGTTTAGTTTGTTCACTTTTCCCTTGTCCTTTCAGGTAGAAGATTGAAACCTGTTTCCTGCATTAAAAGAAAGATTAATTTGTAGATTGCATATAGTGATTTTTCACTAGTTCATTTTTGCATTCTTTACAAATGATCATGTCCATTTCATACATAAACAAAACTGAGGCAAACAGAGAAGTGATTTGCTAAAGGTCACTCGGCTGACTAATAGCAGGTTTAAGCATAATTTCCTAACTCCCTGAAATACAAATCCAGTGCTCATAATTTAGAAACATTGTCTGTAACAAGCCCACCTTTCCAGTTGTTAACATGCTTGCTTTCTATTCATGTTAGCTTGTTCCTTATCATATTACTTCTCACTGCATGTCCAAATGATAGCAACTTACTTTGGGACAACTACAACGATTTCTTACAGTGCAGAACCAGACAGTGGTTGAAATAAATGATCAGAACTGAAGAATTGTGCTAGTGTTTCTGCTATTGCAATGAATCAAGATACATTGGCAATGTCTCTTCAGGTGTGTCTCTAAGCAGCTGAGCTCAAAATCTAGGATTGCGCACCATGTTTCAAAAAACTTCAAGCTGTATGTGTTTCTCACCTCCTCCACAGCAGTCTTCTATCTATAAAATGTTGACCTACTTACTAGTAGGTCTTCTAAAAAGTTGAAAAGGTAAAATAAAGACAGAGTATTTTAGCTTAGTAAGTTGCTGCTGTAAGAAGGTATTAAGCTACTTGAGATAGCCATGGTGTTCTTTGGTAAAAAAAAAAGGAAGAAACAGGGCAGATTCACTTTCAGACTGTTGCTACCAATAATCTTCAATTTCTGGGATTTCTGTTGCTTTCACACAAGAGTTACTAATTCAGTAGCCATTGAAATTTGGAAAATATTGAAAATCTAAGTGGAATGCAATCAGCTGGGAGTAGAATATAGTATTGCACTAAGCTGACTGAGCTTACTGAGCTCATGTGATTTGAACTCTATGTTCAGAATCCGTAAAAGGCTGATTTCAGAACAATATTTCCTCTTTAGACAAGAGGGAGCATTTAATGGCTTTCTTTTTAGTTGGGCCTAATTGGGTTTTTGCATGACATACAGTCTTCTTTGCTGTCACAGCTGTTACAAATAGAACAGAGTGTTCAAAAACAAGTAACAGACTAGTGCTAATCTGATTTCAGTGATCAGGCTGGTTTAGTCTAAAAAATCCCTTTTTAATGCTTGCCTTTCTTACCCTCCCTTGGAACTAACTCAAATTGTTGTTTCATTTTCTAAAAAGTTTATTATTTGTCAGTAAGGAGTCTTTAAAATTGATTGGTAGAAGTGTGTAGTCTTGAGGACATAAAAGTTCATTCTTTCTGATGGTTTCTTTTCATGCTCTATACACAATGTGCTTCTGCTGTATAAAGTTGACAAATATATTTGGTAGATAAGAAAACGAATGTGTTAAGAAAGAGAGTTGTAAAATGTTTTACATTAACAATTTTAGATAAATTAGTTGTGAAATTAATCTTTCTCCTCTGTTATGATCTTCTTCCTAACCTTTCTTGTAACACACTTCTTTAAGCTTGCTTGCAAACACTAATCTCAGACAGATATTAACTAATCCCGTGTCCTAGCCTCTTTTCATTTTAAGGAGCAGAAATGAAACCAATGTGAAAGTTCCCCTAAAGCAGTTATTATTCTTCCTGATGATTTAATTTGTCCCCATTCAATCTTTCCACTTCTTGTCAGATGGCTGTGAAATACCTGTTGCTTAGAAGCCCAGGAAAATCATAATTGCTATTTGTATAGGTTAAAATGTAACATTTCCGCTAATAAAGGAGGCCAGAGGCTGACAGGGATTTTTCAACAAAGAAAGGACTAATTGATAGTAGCTAAAGGAGAAATTGGAGAAAAAGAAGGTAATATAACCCATAGTAATAAAATAAATAATAGAGAATACTAACTAAAGCAAAATCAAAAGAAAAAGCTAGAAGAAACTTAAAAATAAATGTTATGACGGATAGATTTAAATATTTTAGGACAGCTTCCCTGCTACAAACAATAAAAAAAAAAAAAAAAACGACCATCTAGTCAAACACACGTAAATGTACATAACGGATGTGAGAAAAGGTACATTATGTAAGTTAAAAATTCTGTAAGGAGAAAGCCATTTTGTAATGCAGATGCTGGTAGAAGTGCCTTTTTTTTTTAAAAAAAAAAAAAAAAAAGCTCTAACATAGCATTTCTGGAAGCAGAATGAAAAGACTAACTTTTTTTTTATTCTTTTAATGTTGTTATTGTGCTATGTACATTTTAAGTATTAAGTCTCATCAGCACATAAGGGGATTAATATGTATAATTCCCATTAGTTTTAATAGGAGTAAATCCCTCTTCATTGATGGGACAAAAGCTCATTGTTAATGAGCTTCATTAATCTTGAATTTTATTTTGTTTTCTGTTTAGTTTTCAAATCTTAGTATCAGTATGAATAAGTTGCAAGATGTTTTAGCAAAATTCTCCAAGGGTGTTTATGATAAGAATTCAGTAGCAAAATGGTGTGTTTTACGTACTGATGCATTTGTGCATTATTATCTCTTCTCATTTCAAGAAACTGAGTAATTTGGATGCCAAGCCAAGCTTTTAAACTTATTTTGGAAGGTAATGCAACTGCGGACTACTTGCTGCAGTGTTTATAAAGATTTACAGAGATTTTTGTTTAAATGGCCTTTTTAAAATGATCTTCTTTTTCTAGCTTATAGACCAAATGACTTTGCTCACCATAAAGCTATGTTGTATGGGTCTAGCCATAAATACTAACATTGTGCTTCAAACTTTATTTAATGGCTAAAGGAAAAAAAATGGAAAAAGCATCTTCAGGTATTCTGACATGAAAAATCAATGAAATTAGTTTCCTCAGTGACAGGGAAAATGGATTTAAGTTTTATTATTACTTGTTGAACTTCAGTAAATTAATGTAGACCATTCATTGATGAAGAATTCATTATTCTCTGATGTCTGCCCTGCCAATATACCCTGCACTGTGGATGTTATGTAAACAGAGAGAGAATGTTCTTGCAAGTTATTATGGTAACAAAAACTTGCAGTACTCCCAATGCTTTTCTCAAGGCAAAGCATTTTGTAGTGATGAAACAGGCATGAAATTCATAAGCAAATTAATTTGAACCTAACTGCAATACTTAGTCTGGGAATTCAAATCAGTATTTTCCAGGATGTGTGAAATCACAGTATATACCCATGTATTACTGCATGTATTTTGTTAAAGTTTACAGCTGTTTCATATAAACAGGTTTATTTATTTTTTTTATTTGGCTGCTGTAGGATGTGGAAATGGATGCTGAAATTTCTGATATACAAGTGGCTGCTCCCTCTTCTAGTTTGCGAACTCAAAACAGCTTTTTATCAAGCTCGCTGCTCTCAGATTCAGGTTGTAAGTATTTTTTCACAGGAGAAAAATGCACAACAAGTAATGTATTTTCCTCTTTTAAAGCTGTTTTACTTGAAAGAATAAGGCAGTCTACTTTTTGACGAAAACTGCTAGAACCATCTTAAGAGTCCTGCTGTATTTCAGCCTTAGATACCAGATGGATGTCTTTGTCTAGGAAGTACTTTGTTACATCACAATGATACTTTTATTTTTAACTGGGAAATAAAATATTTTCTGTTCGTCATCCAAACCTACCCCATAGAAAAGGGCTGTACTTGGTTTCTGAATCTCTGTGGGAACAATCATACATGTGTAAGTTGTGTATCTTTCCCATATCTTTCGTTTGTACTGCTTAATCTCATGTTTGTGTAGCAGTAAGAGTTGAATTCGCTAATTCTGCTTCTACTTCAAAAGTTGTTTTTAATTATTCTTTCTATCCCCTAGTGTGCATACAGCTTGTGGTCATAAAACGTTACAGGATCTCTGATACAGCTGGGAACTACTCAGTAAAAGATAGGACATATTACATCTATCTGGTACAGGAACACCTTTCTATGAGTGTCACAAATGACTTAGGAAAAAGTTTTTCAGCATACCAGACATCAGCACATGGATATCAAAACCTTTTCTTCGGAAGGATATCACCTTCCATTTCTTTTCAATATAGCCAGTTTGCATTCTGGCAACCTTGTGAATGCAACCAGTTGCATTCACCGTAATGGAAGGTCCTATTTCAGGCATCATTGCACTTCCAAACCTCTTTGTCTTGGAATGAGGACTGCTGTACCATACTAATCATCAACAGTAAGTCCTGAGTTGATCTGATGAGGTTAAAGATAATTGGTTTCTTTTCCTCTCAGAATCTGTAGGTTGTGATTAATATCTTTTTGCAGAGTATACTAAATAATAACAGTAGGAACAGAGCATAGGAACAGTTTTCCCCATCTCAGACTTGTTTTTCCATTTTCCCTAACCTCATCCCTGTCAATGTCTTCCCAAGTTAAAGTACAGCTCAGCCTGGTAGGGGTATTGAAAAAACATACACACCGTACCTTGCAGGCATGTTGGACTAGATGATCTCCAAGAGGTCCGTTCTACCTTAATAACTCTCTGATTCTATAAAAACTTGGATGAGGTGCCAGATGAGGTGCAGTCAGCTCCTTGCAACATTTTTCTAATGTTGTCAAATGAGGCAATTAAGGAATAGTGGAGTTAGAAAAGTAGACTTTATTTTTTATATAGCTGATCAGTTAATGGGATAAATTGAATAATGGAAAATTTCTATTTCAACTGAAGCTATTTTATTCTTATTTTCTGCCAACAAAGAGCATTGAATTTGATAGAATAAATACCAGTGACTTAGAAATGCTAAAGGTGATCAACCTCACAAAGGAGTGACATAATGTTGGTAGATTACAGTTTTGAAACTGAAGCAGGATTGTATCACTATTTGGGTAAAAAATATATTCTCTTTCACAGGGGTTTCCTTGTCACAGGAAACGATATTATTATCAGGAACAGGAATGTTGCTTTGGGTTGAACACTGAAGTGTATGTAGTCAATTCATTATTATTATTTTGCTTAAATACTATTTTCTTTCAAACATTAAAAGTAATCACAGTTACCCACATTGCTTTTATAGCATTAGTGGGACTTAATGCTATGGTAGGGGCCTGGTAGTAGGATTAAAACTTTTTCATTTATTTCAATAGCTTATTCTGAATGGTGGTAATAAATATGAATTATAGAAAAGTTGCTCTTATCAAACTATATCCTCTTAATGTTGCAGTAATAGATGGGCATTTTTAGCAGAGACATAAACTGAACAAGCCCTTGAAAGAGATATTTTCTAATATTTCTACTTTGTGGGAAGAAAGAGGAGAGTCCCAGGTCCAGGAGTGTATGTGTGGGGGAACCAGAATACCAATCTGACAAAACAGTTTTGGGTATTTTTCCTCTAATTCAATTGGAACAGGTTTTTACCAGCACTGAGCTTTCTGGAGGTTAAAAAAAAAAAAAAAAGTGATGAATGAAAGACAGTAGTGATTCAACATTGTTAATTCTGAAATATTTGCAAGGTCTTCAGCATTTGGGGAAGGCTTCATTTGAAACTACATTCAGACATGGCTAAGAGACTTTTTTTTTTTTCTTGCCTAAAAGTTTCAGGAATGTATTTTCCACATCATAAATTAAGCAGATCTTCATATTTCATATTTTCCAAATTCCAGAATGGTGCTGAGAAGGTTTTTAGTTTGGGGTTTTTATTTTATTTTATTTTATTTTATTTTATTTTATTTTATTTTTATGCTCAGATGGTAAAGAACTATTAAAAAAAAAAAAGAAAGAAAAAAAAGCAAGAAAACAGAAAATGTGCATTTACTTTTTCCTATTAATTTTTAAAGGAAAGGATCTGGTTACAAAAAGTTTTTGAAGTTTTGGTTTCTTATTTGCATTCTATTAAAAATCCATTTGTCAGATTTTCTGAGGCTAAAACAGGGAAGGAGTCTTAAGATATTTTTTCTATCCCTGATTTTATTTGACTGTGATAAAGCTTTTTAACTTCTTACTTAGCTGATTCTTTTCAGATAAGTGCTATTATATGTTCTTTATGCTTAATTTGTAAGTAGGAGAGCAAGCCAGGTGCTTGTTGAAGGTATCTCATGTATTTTAGATGTCCTAGTGTATGCTTCTAGATGTCATTGCAGGAAGGCATAGGTTTCCCATAGGTCCCATCACATCTTTTGCATCCCTTTGTGGACATTTGTGATACCTTAAGGCATTTGAATTACTCCATAGACATTTGTTAGTGACTGAATGTTTTATGCTGAACCTGTTCTACACTAGTCAGATTTTAAAGTGTATGTTAAAGTTGTGATAGTTTTTGAGTGAAAATTCTGCAGCTGTATTAAGGTTAAGGAGCTCTTCTTGTAATTGCCACTGAGTGGCAAATGATAAAACCAGCTACTTCATTCGTCTTAGTCACATAAACTCCATGAACTTTTAATTTCAGTAATGATGTTAATTAGTTATAATTTGAGGCTTTGACAGTGACGTCTAATTTGAGGTCTTTTGCTTCCAAACCTCCTGTAGCTTTTAATAAATCTGCCTGTAAGTGTCATCACCTGTTTGCTGTGACTAATTCATCTCCTTAATTCTTCAGAAACAGAAGACTTTTTTTTTAAATTCACTTTCCAGAGTGGCTTGCAAGCCTTTGTGATTTAGTGTATCCCCACTACATCTCTCTTAGATTCATAAAACCTTACAGATTATAGAGTCAATAGGTAGTACTAGGAAGTCCTTTCCCAATGTGTCTCTCATATGACTTGGAGAGAGCACCAGGGAGGAGAGCAGATATGTTTGATGTACTTTAATTTATCTGCGAGGGGAGACCTGTAATCAAGGGGAAACCTGGAATTTAAGTTCAAAACTGATTGAATAGAGGGGGAAAAAATTATGAAAGAATAAATAAGGGAAAAACAATCTGTATCCGTATATATATATTTAACATAAAGTTGCCAAGACAGCACACCGGTGAAAGGAAAAGTCATTAGCATTCTGTTTTACGTCTGGTCTTCATGTTTCTACAAGAAGAATTTCTACAATTAAAACAACTTTTCAATAACAAACTATTTTAAAGATGCTTTGGGTATTAGCTTTTATTTCCATACTATGTTGTTAGAAAGCACAATGTTTAACTTGACAACATCATTTATACAAGGAAGTGTTTATTAGATATGGTTTGCAGTCTACGTTATTATCAGACCAAACGGCCTAAAAACTCCCTATTCTTTGTTATCTAAAGAATAATCCTCAGAAATTGTTTTTCATGGTCACTGTACTTTTCTTAAATTTTATATTACAGAGGTCCCAAGAGTTACAGATGCTTTGCATTAGCTTTGTGAATTGGTTCCTGTCTTTCTCTTTGTACAGTTCATCACTTCAAGGTTTTAACCTGGATGGTTTCCCAGTAGCCATATGTCTTTCTGGCTTTCTGTTGTTGTTGGGAATTTATGTTCCAGGGCTTCATAAGCTATGACTTTATGGAGAAGAAAATAGCCATCAGTTTTCCCAACTTCTGTGTCTAGGATCATAGTCTTCTCTGACCCTTTGGATCTGGTGATAAGCAACTCTCTTGTTTCAACATGGTATATAGTAGGAATGATATCGTGGCTGAATAAAAACAAGTTGTCCTAAATGTTGACTTTTATTGTCATGACAATTAACTCCTGCAATGTATGCTGATGTCTCTCTTTATACTCTCTATATACTTTTTCATAAGCTCTTAAGACAATTTGAATTGACATTTAGAAATAAGTAGCTTAATTAAAATCAAGAAAAAATAATGTCATAATGCTGGGGGACACCATTCTAGAGCAAAACCTTCCAGTGTCGCTCAGTGGTAGGAACCTGGAATAATTGGAAACTGCAAAATGCAAATTCATTTAGTGTAGCAATGAATTTTGTGTATGATCTTTCTTTTTTTCTTTTTTTAAACTTTGAATACAGACCACAGGAGGTACAGCTGAAAGAGCATACAGTAGTATAGTTCTGGACAAATATGGAAAACTTTATGCTGAAAAATAATAACTCACTGTTTTACCAATGTCCCAGACACAGTGATTTTATTTTCCTCCTGGACATGGAAACGTTTCACTCCTCCTAATTAAACTGTGAAGACTTGCTCCCTATGAAATAACTTTTGGTTATATACAGCTACAATTTTACTGTGCTATTCAAAAATAGCACTCTTGGTATTTATAATAAAGAATCAGGAAGGACCACTTTTCTAACATTCTTATGGTAGATATAAGGGAGGCCAGTAGAAGAATGGTACTTTCTATAAATTGATATCTACTTTCTCCCCCTTAATTTCTGCCTTTTGTCAAATAATTGCTAGTTGTTTGGATATTTGGAATTTTTTCCTCCAGCGCTTTATCACAAGATGTTTTATCAATTCGTATTGTCCAGATTTTGATACAATGTAACGTATTTAGAAATAAACATTGTATATGCACCCAGCTGTAAAAAATATATATACATGGTATGGCATCCTATGAGCACCTATTCAGTGTCACTTATACACTTTGTCTATGCTATTGAATAAGGTATTTCCTCAGGAATTTTCTTAGTGGTTTGTTTTGTCTTATCTAAACAAAAATGCTGGAAAATTAGATGGAAATTTAGTGAAATTATTGAATTTCAGAAAATGCAGAAGTTTATGTTTTTCTGTATAAGAAAGCTATCTTGGCCACATTGATATTAAATAGCATTAAAATATATTCCTCTAGAAAAATAAATCTGTTTCTCAGTTCATACCATTATTAATATTGAATATTTACAAATACCATATTATCACTGTGTAAATTACAATATTACATCAGGAAACTTATTTCATATAAACATATTCATGCTCGGTCAGCAAAATATGTGTTTTTCTGAAGATGTTTAATTACTTTTTTTTGTCTGACTCTTATTTTTAGCACATTTGAAAAGAATGGTCCCTTTTGATACGAGCACCACCAAGGAAGATTCCATTAATGTTGCTGTCAATGAAATGAAGCTGCAAGCAGAAAGAGGGAAGCAGTAGAACATTTTACAAAAATGCAACAACTTTCTTTGTGGTAAATTCCATCCCACTCTTTTTTTCTTTTTTTTTTTTTCTTTTTGACCAGTAGTAATTCCGTCTGCTGTAGGAGGATGCACCCTTAATGATTCAGCGATTGCCAAACACTTAAATGGAAGAGCCCCAATAGCGAGTCTAATGAGCTCCTGTGGTAATTTATGTAACTAGTGCACCAAAGGTTTTCTGGGATTATGCTGTTCTCTTGCATTTGTTTCTGCAGTCCTAAACTAAATTTATTGTATCCCTGAAATATTATGAAATGAAAGAACCGCGATGTTAATCTTTGCTATGAGCTTCTTTACTCCTGTACAGGAATTGTGCTGACATTTGTTTTTTATAAGATTTTAATAATATTATTAATAATCAAAAAATATTCATAAATTAGTTTTGTCCTAATATTTATTAAGAGTCATTTGTTGTACAGACACATTTATGATTTTAGGTTCTTCAGTTTGCAACAATCATTTAAGGAAGAAACAATAAATATTAAACAAAACCAAATTTCCTCAAAATCAGTGGAAATTCATATGATGCTTTCAGGTTCAGCATCTGTCACTTATAAGCTCTTTAGAGTTATTCTTCTGATCAGAGTATTTTTATTAGATTTGGCAAATCTGACCTTGTGGGACTCTGGTAAGGCAATTAACAGCACCTGAATCTCACCCATCTGTGTGAAGCACATTGAAGGGCACTGCCATGTGGCTGTGAAAATTTTAATAGCAGTGTTTAATAATCACTTATTCTGTTTTCTTCTCTATTAGAAGAGGTGTGTCATACTGAATTTATAATGTTATGGAAATACAATATTGCACAGTTGTATTCATTCAGATGTCTATTTTAAACAGATAAGGTACAATTCTGTATTACTGTGATCTCAAACAGCAAATTGCAGCAGAATCTTCCACTGTTAGAAGAAATGCCAGTGTTTCTGATGGTCTTGGTTTTATTTCCCTTCTTTAGTGCTTCTGGTTGAATCACTACTGATGTGCCTTAAAAAAAATGCCAAATCTGTCAGAGTACAGTAGCAACATGAACACGGTTGCAACAATTCTCTTTTGTACACTTTTTTCATACTTAGGAAGTGTTTCTCTGAAACACTGTATTTTTTTTTTTTTTAACACTGTAGGTGCCTTGGACATAATTCTCAGGTCATTATGTGCCACCTGGAAATAGGACTTTCTTTTTCTTCTTAAGTTTCTGAAGAAGTGTTCTGCAGTCCTGCTGGGCTCTGTGGACTTGACAGAATGTATATATATTCAGCCTGTTTCAAACAAAACTTCTTGCTAGGAACATCAAAATTGGACAAGAAAATGAGAGAAAAAAATTGAATTAATTTTGCTTTTGTTTTCTGTACACTTGATATTTTTTCTAAATTGTTTCAAAATGTTTTCTTTACCTTCTGTATGTGTATAATGCTACGCCTTGCAGTGCTGGCATTGGCTTTTTACAGATTTCTGGCACATCTGTTAATTCAGAAGGTCAGGAAAGCAAAACAGGCACATCCATCTCTTCTGAGCTCAACAGCTCAACAAGGCCAGGACAAAAACATAAAAAAAAAATCTATTTTGGAGAAGGCAAAACAAACAGAAACCTGTTTGTGTCACGGTCGACAAAGAGTGTGGAAGTCATGAAGTAGTGCTTAACTCAGGCCACAGTTACCATAAACTAAACTTACTTTAAGTGTATCCAACATTTGTAATTTATTTTTTTTAATTAGATCAGAACACAACTGGAAATAGAGTGTTTAAAATATTTTAACTGGTTTGTCTGGTGAAACATTAGAAAATTGCAAAATAAAATGTCACTAGCTTGCAGACTTTATGCTACCTAAAAATTATGGCTAAAAATATAGAAAGGTCATTTGAAAATATATTATGAAACAATAAATCATGCTCTCAAAGTACATCATGTTTGAATGAGTCTGATGCATGGATTGCTGATGGATAAGTATATGCCCAAGCCACTTTACTGAAGCTGAAATGGTTTTTGAACTAAAGCACCTGTCGGTAAATGAATGAGGTTCTAAGAGTCTCAGCTGAGGTAACATGTTGAAAAATAACATCCTCTCTTTTTTCTAAGGAATTTGTAAAAATCTGGATATTCATTGCTCTTACCATTTTTTGTATTTATACATTTTTCCTCACTTGTAACTCAGAAATCTGAAGTATCTTTCCTTAAAACAGTATCACTACTGCTTGATAGTGTTTGACAGCTACGGATAAGCAGTCTGCACTCCCTCACTATTGCATAACATATTGAATCATTTTTTAACAATGCAGGACAGAAATGACTACTAGGTGAATAAATTTAGTGTGTTCAGTGCTCAGTATATTTGCCTTTGGCTGTGTAACTGGGTTTACAGTAGAGTTTTATTTCCTTTTTTAAAATTTTCTAAAAGGGCTGGGGAACAGAAGGGAAGAAACCAAACCACAAAAGAAAAAAAAAAAGAGGAATTTTTGATGAGTAGGCTTATGGTTTCTAAAGCCAGGAAATTGTTTCTTAAATTTACCCTCTTGGCATGGCAATCCAGATAGCATGTAGTATTTGTCTCTTTTCCACCTTTGATAGAGGTTCATATTACAAAGTGAATTTTGTTTCCTTTTTACCAAAGGCTAAAGTTCCGTTCATGACATTATGTGAAACTGTCCCTTTGTGGTTTAAGAAATAATATTTTTTCCATATTGGCCTGAAATAATATTCCTCTGACCAGTTTCAGTTTTTAAAGTAGAAAACCAGATCATTTTTGTATAAAGGATATTGTATATTTTATATCTTAAAAATTACTGTCCTTTCTGGTCATCAGAATGGTTTTTAACCCTTTAATGACCTGTTCCTTCATTCTTGCCTAAAGCAGTAGTTTTCAATAATGAAAAAATGTGGTACCCTCACCTAAATTGGTGTTTTATTTCTTTGTTCTGTTCAGTGTTTGGTAAACCAGGTAACTTTGTATGTATGTACTAAATAATGGATATAACAAGCTAATAGCAGACTTCCATGTTTTTAATACTGTTCTGAAATACAGTAGGGGTTTTTACAAAAATAGGGCTTTCAGGAATGTGCTAGCCCTTAATTTCAGCATCAAATAATTGTCACTTGGATAACCTTTAAATTTTGTTACGTCTCTTGGTTCATTAATGAAACTTACTGAAACTATGGCAGACTTGAGAGTACTTATTTTTAATTACTTTTGAGAACATAAATGCTAAATATTCAAAAGAGTTGATTTTTATTATATAATTATGGTATCCTAAGAAAAAACTTCAAAATAAAAATAGAACTCAGTCCAGGAGGCAGTGCCTGTCCCTTGTGGAGTGAAGTGGAGTAGCACTGAATCACAATGTAAAACAAAGCAATTTTCTTACATTTCTCAAAATTTTCATGGAAGTACTCCTTGAATATTCAAACCTCAGTCACATTATTAGTCCTTTTTCAGCTGTCTCACTCAATGTAAATAAAGAAGATAAAATTCCTTAGAACAAAGGAAATAATATTCTTATATTAAGTCCATAAGCTGAGGAATCTGCATATCAGTTCATCTCTGGCTTACAAGTTATAGTGTCTGCACTGTATAACACTGAATGGATTTTTCAGGAATGAAAACGCCAATGTTACCATTAGAGTAAAGAACTAGGTATTTTTGTAACACAGATACCATTTTTATGGCTGCGTATTAGTGGTATAAAACCTGAGTACGTTCTCATATCTATAATACGCAGAAGAATTCATAAAATTCAGTAGACTGTTTGATACAGTCAAATTTTACCATGGTTCTGTAAAACTCCTCATATTCAAACTGCAATAGTCTCAAATTTTTCAAATATTTATGTCTCTCAAAGCCCTGCCTTCACCTCACAGAAGTGATTGGTACTGAAGTTACTGAGAGCTGCAGGGTAGTATCTGGGGATGCAGAAGAACATAACACAAATTCTTGTTTTTTGATCTAATTGAAGAATTTAGAAGCAGATGTAGAGAAAGCCTAGTAGTACAAGGAATGGGAAGCAGCTTATGATTAAATTTAAATTTCAAAACATTTTTATTCTTGGTGTTTTAATTTAAAAACTGCTTTAGAGCTGGTGCTTGCATATAAATAAAAGCAATTGCTAAATAAGATCCCATCTTGGATAAATTATTTTCTTTCCATATTAAAATATTTTCCACTCTAGCACAAGTCATCTCAACCCTTTACTTGTAAGCATATCTAGGCTGTTAGGAGTATGAACTTTATTGCTTTTCTATGTAAAGAACTAAATTAGATTTTAAGTCTGAAAAACATACTAGTGCTGTATACAGAAGTACAGCAGGGTAGAATCTGATAACCTTGGTCTTTCAAAACTCTGTAATGTAATGCCTCTGGGAATGTTGACAACAAAAATGAAAGAGGTTACTGTGGTTAAAATACAGCAACATCCACCATTTATCATTCGTACTAACAACAATAGTGATTGTGTTTCCAAAGCTAAAGTTGCAAGTCTGCCATTATTTAGCCTGTAAGAACGAGATTTTTTTTTCTTGCCATAATAGTGGCAAAATCTGTAATATCATATGCCTTCAGAAAATATGCAGTGATGATTTTTTTTTTTTTTTAATTTCTAGTCATTTTATTTAGGCACCTACTTGGTAGTATTTCGAACTAAATATTCTTGGAGCCTGATTATTAATGTTTTCATTAAGTTATATTTAAATACAGGAACTGTATAAATAAGCTTCTATTAGGATTAATTCTGCTATCTTTATTTAGGCAAATGGCTGCTTAGTAGGTGTTTTGCTTGAGTAAGTACAGGAATTCTTCCTTTGTTTTATTTTCATCTGTCTTCAGACTAGAATTGTTTTTGTATTAGACTGCTTTTCTCATCTGCCATCTACATTGCACTAGTGTGTCAGAAGACATACCATCATTTCTGCACTTACTCCACATTAATAATTTTGGTAGTTGATATGCCCATGGAGTGACAGTAATTATGAAGGCAGTTGTTGCCTATAACATAATCTCTTTTCATGTGAATTCTGCCACTCTTATTTGTTTGCTCGAATAAAACCTACTTGGTAAATTATCATCAGATCACAAGTCTAGTTTTAGAGATTATCCCATAGGCAAAAGCAAATTTATCTTATTAGGTTTGTTGAGATTTTCTAAATGTTATCATTCATTCTACTATCAGTTTGTAGTGGAAGATAGTAAAGGATGAACATTGCTGCAGTAATCCTGAAATACTAATTCCAGGCAGAAAAAAGGCTACAATCTAATGTAGATCTGCCTAAATACGGTGTAGAACCAAAAAAAAACTTGTATTACAATGTATATTTCCTCAGTATGTCAATATCAAATTACCCTCAGTAGAAACAGTTGCTGACATCTAAAATGTTTCTGAGAAGCAATACCGAAATTTGCTAAAGGTGATCACAGTATCATTCTGCAAATGTGGATTTCTGTGTCACTCACATTGTTAAGCAAGTATTAAACTGGGAAGTCAGCCTAATTTATGTCCTGGCATTAGGATCTTCACAGAAACCACCAGCGGCCCAGTTTTGGACTTACTGTGGAAAATCATGAAGATGAGCTGTGTTTTACTGTTGGCCAAGAGAACAGTTTGCATCTGTGGAATAACCTATTTTGTATATGCAGCTCAATGAGTGCACCATTTTTAGTGAGGCTTTCACTGCCGGGTCCAGCACTGACCGCACAATCGCATCCAAACAGCTGCAACCATGAAGACATCATGGAGTTGGCAGAATTTTTGTTGTATGTTTTGACTAAAAAAATGTCAGTAAGTCCATCAGAAACCATGGAGTTGTTTGTTTTGTCTTCACCGGAGAGGTCTCTGCTGAAGTCATAAGGCTAAAAAACACAGAATCCGTAGTCAGCGTGAGATACGTCAGCAGAGACTCACCAGCCATGGGATTTGAATCTGTTAGCATGCTGTCCATTGTCTGATTAGAGGCCTTTAAATTAATGAAACACTGATCCGAAAAGTTTTTTTAAGAAAGTGGAACAGATCTTTCTTGTTAAATAAAAAAATCTTTGTGAAAACAGAAAAATCAAGTATCAAGGTCAAGAAACACTTCATTTTTCCAGAATGCGAGTAATTTCTTAAACTTAACTAAAGCGACTGCCTTTTATAGACTATCTTTGTAGCCCCTGAATATATTAATCAACAGACATTAGTCCCATTTCATGTAATCTCTCACTTAGAGACTTGCTTACATTGATTTAGACTTAATTATGTCGTATACTTCGGTCAATTCTCTTATATGCAGTATACACTGAATACCAGACTTGAAATAATTCAGTTGAAGACGGCTGATGTGCTAAGTATGGAGCACTGGCTGGTGCAGTCCATTTTAACAAATATATCAGATATTCAAATTTCAACCTTGCTATTACATTACTGTAAGAAAGTGACAAATAGGCATTTAGACTGTAGGTAACGCAAGTCTCTATTCTAAGGAACGCTGTTTTGAGTGAATCACTTTTGAAGCTGAAATTTATATATTTGCTTATTAGCAAATGCTGTCTTTTTTTTTTTTTTTTTCCTTGAAGTGTGTGAGAAAAAAATCAGTCACTTTTGGGTTCTGGAACATGTTTTATCATTTTATGCTGCCAGTTCCTGTTTAATTTAGGGATAAATAAAAAAGCAGCTAATGGCAATACCTCATTACAAACACTCTTAATTAAATGAATTACTGCATGAGTAATTTTCATCCAGATCTTTTGTTTTTATTTAATTCAAATAAAATACAGTGCTTTTCACATGTAGTATTCTAAAACTGAAACAAAATTAATCTTATGATTTAACATTTCAGTTGGGAAATTCTCAAACTCAGGTTGCCCAGGCATCTAACACATGTGACAGTGTACATGTTACATCCCATTTCATAGGCCAAAGTTGCTGCTGCAGTATGCTGTAAAGTGACCAGACAAAATCTTGGAATTCCAACGAATTACATGTGTGTAGGATGCTCTGTACTGGTGTAAAGTCAGAAAGGTCAGTATGATACCTCTAGGCCTCCTACCCGTTAATGTAATAGAGATAGGCATACTGGAATGAAATTCTTTGGCATGCAATTATTTCCTGACATAAAGTCCTTGAAAGACGTTTGCCAGGAGTTCAGCAAGGAGTCCAGCTCCTGATTTAATGTAAAAGGCTCTCTGACCACATTCCCATATAAATTCAACTCTCAGCAGAATATTAGGAACATCTGTGTGAAAAAATGTGTATCTGTCTTGTCTTTGTTAAATTTACATCTTATTTATCCTGTCTCATAGGTTTGATTCTGTGTCTGTATAAACACGCTAGTACTTTTCATGCCTCTAAAACATACTGGAGAGGCAGCTTGCTGAATCTGGCATTGCTGAAGTAACCAATTTCCCCCATATTTGATTTCCAAAATGTGAAGGTCTGCTGAGACTTGTAATATCTGTGTAGACATCAAGTATAGTCCTGTTCACATAATTACATGTCTTATAGTCATAGACATGCATAAGCATGTATGATCATACGCTGTAAAGCTTTATTGGCCTAAAAGAAAATTAATCCTGTGTGCTTTGAAATCCAGACTTCACTGAAGCTAGCAGAGGCTTTGTCTCTAATATCAGTGGAGCTAGCATTTCATGATAAGTTTGAGGAAAGGAAGAAGAAATATTTTCTCAACCTATATTTCACTGCATTTTAGAGGTCTCCGAGTCTACTATATGTGTTGGTCCAGTGAGCAGACAAATACTAAAAAAATCCATATCTTACCAAAATATTTTCTTAGCAGACTGTAAGTATTTGGAATAATTACACGCTATCTCATTTTTCTAATCAGAATTTTCCTCCAAAAAAAATCTCAGAAATAAGATTTGGGGTTCATTTGGGGTCTTATATGTGTACTTTTATTTTTCAAGAAGACTAAAATTTAATGATATAATGAAAACCACTTCATTTCTAAATGGCCTTAATACAAAATTATGAAATTTGAGAAATTCAGAAATATTACAGCTCTTTGTTCCACTCTAATGTGGGATACTACATCTTTTTCAAAACAATGAAACCTTCTCAAAGGAGGGATAGTTCATCTGTTAACATGAATGAGCTATATTTCACAACACTCACCGCTACATATTTTGTTTCACATTAGTTTTTCAACAAAAAACAGTACTTCATAAAGTACCTGAAGTGAGAATTTTCATATGTGTAGGCAGAAGCTAATTATATCTTATATCTAAATAGCAACATTATTGATACACTTTTTTATTATTATTTTGAAAAAGAGACTTGCACAATAAAAACAGTTTTGTCTATTTGTCAGATATTCTCTAACTTCTGCAGCAAGTCTTTTAACTATTTGGTTATATGATAGTTTTGATCCAAGGTAGCTTTCCAAGATGTTTTCATTCCATTTTTTTTTTTTTCACTAGCTATCATCTTTTAGGATGAAAAAATTCATCTTAGTTGTGCTAAGAAGTACATAATGAATTAAACTACTGCTTGGCTGTTACTTTTCTGAATTGCATAGATGTATGTACGACTAAGTTTACAGTTTGCATTTTCAGAACACCTCTCACGCTTTTAGGAACAAATGATTGTGGAAGTATAAAAGAAGTTTCTTACTGTGTTATTCCTAAGCATGGGTCCTTGTCAGCCTGTGAAGTTTGTGGTGCTCAGTTACACGCATGAGGTCTGACTCATGTCACATCAGCATACCAGTTTTATTGCTGTGTGGCTGCATTGACTTCAGTATACCCAATTTGTACCAACATGCAGCGAGAATCAAATCTCGCTTTAAATAAGTACCAGTCAGAATACTAAGTGCTGAGATCATGTAGATTACATTACAAAGTATATGAAAGCCATATATTGTGCTTTGAGTATGTTGCTGCAAACTGATGGCTTGACATAGAGTCTGCAGATATGTTTATGTACAAGTTTGGTTAAGGCTCTACCTGGAAAGTTCATATGTTAATTTAACGTCAACATTTGTACCTACTTTCTGCAGTCAGAATATAAAATGTTAGCCAATGAGGTATAACAAAAATATCAATCTTCATTACTATTTACTTGGGACTTACACCAAGCTATTCCTGAAAGCAAGATTGCAAGTGTTTATTGCATCTCAGGAGACAGTTAGCACCTTTGCAGGTTCAAAGTTGCTAGCTTTACTCATAATTTGAAGTGTAACATGAAATGTCATTTTTGTAAGCTAATAAAATAAATTATTTTTCCAAGCAGCACATAGCATCTGTATTCATTTGCCTAACACTGCTGAATTCTTATAAAGGCTTGTTTTATGTAATTGTTTTTTGTTGTTGTTTTTGGTGATCTATATGCTTGATGTGGATTTATTTTGTCTGATTTTGCTTTTTAGCCTGCTTCTGAGGAAAACAAAATGCGTTTGGGTTTTTGATTTGTGTTTTCTTTCTTCTACTATAAAGTTTGCTTTAAAACTAAGATGGTAGTTTTGAGGCAAGACTTAATATTTTTCTTCAGAAGTATGTGTTTAAAACATTTATTTAGGTAAAAGATTTATTTGCCATTATGGTCCAAAAAAATAAATCTGGCAACATATTACAGTCTTACAATAGGGGTGGGTATTTACATTCGCCATGAATCACTGAGTGTTTTTTCAGAAGTGCCCTTGAATGGGACAAGCCTCTTACCAAGTGTAAATGAGATTCATTTGACTGAACTGGGGTTTGTACAGAATACATGCCTCTGTCTCAACAAACCTACCTTTGTAGTCAACAGAGTACCCAGGACCTATGGCATGATTAATCTTGCCCCAAAGGAAATACCTAAGGTTTGATCAAATGAATTGCAGCCAACTGCACTAACTGTATTCACTAGATCTCCAACTGGGGAGAAAAAGGGAAACCAGACAGCTACTTTCCATGCGTAGGCTTGCATTATAGGCACTTAGGTCAGGTGGGGTTCACCATGTCCACCCGCAGGGTGGGGTCTCTCCATGGGTGTTTTGTCTGGATTCCAGGGTAAGTCCTTTATTGCCTTAAATAAAAGACCACTGAAATCAGTGGAACTGGATGCATTTAAACTTGCAAAATGATCGAGCTATTAACAGTATTTAATGGAACAAAAGTAATTGTTGCTTAAAAGTTCTGCAGAGCTAAATTTCTATGGAAGCATTTCATGGAAAAGCGAAGTCTTGCATTATATTTTCAAATATAAAGTATAAAACCAAAAATAAGATAATATGCATTGCATTGTTCCATATAAAGATATTTTCTCATTCTGGTTTCTCATGACTGACTGAGTGATGGCCAAACTACACTTTCTTTATATCATAAGAAATCATTTATTGAAAGCTTGTAATTGCTTTATTAATATTAGTATTGTCAATAATTTTCTTTACCTCATTATTTACTCCCTTTTTTCCTGTTCATTTGTCCATATTTTGAACAGTCTAGGTCGCAATGCAGATCCCTGAAGGACCTGAAGTGGCTTTTTTCATTGTGAAAACTGACCACTTTTCTCTGCCTTTTGCCTCTGTCTTTTCACTACTCATCAGTTCATGAGAAGAACTTCCTTTTTACCCTGTGTCAGCCTTAGACATGTCAGTTTCTCTCTTTGTAGTCTCCTTAAGAGACTTTGGTGAGGGCTTGTAGAAATCTCTTGGAAATCTGTGCATACTCTCTCAGCTGGACAACATGTCAATATGATTATCAAATCTTTCAGGACACTTCAATACAGGTACAACTGTGACTTATCTCTGCATAGCATATGTTTTTTTTCCCTAATAGACTGTTTCACCTGTGTGACTTCTTATCCTGTTAAATATTACAGTTCCTACCAGTTTTTGTGGTATGCAATATCAGACACAAAATTTTATCAGCATGTTGTCTACTCATGGAGACTTATAATCCTCCATTTTACCCATTCATTCTTCAACTTCATTGCAGGCTGCCTACATATGTTGACCCTGCATATATGTATAGCCTTCACTTACAGGAGAGCTGGTCAGATGTAATGATCTACGTGGACAGATCATATCACATTCTTTCTACCTTTTCCTGTATTCTTGAAAGGAAAAAAATCCTGCAGAATATTTCAACAGTGTATAAGTGCAAGAAAATAGATCAGAATCATTTTTATTATTTTCCTTAATCACCAGTGATAGAACCCGCGGCAATGGTGTCAAGCTGAGGCAGGGGAGGTTTAGGTTGGACATTAGGAAGAGGTTCTTCACTGAGAGGGTGGTTGCACACTGGAACAGGCTCCCCAGTGAAGTAGTCACTGCACCAAGCCTGTCTGAATTTAAGAGGCGTTTGGACTGTGCACTTAGTCACATGGTCTAAAATTTTGGGTAGACCTGTGCAGTGCCAGGAGTTGCACTCGATGATCCTTATGGGTCCCTTCCAACTCGTGATATTCTATGATTCTATGATTCCTCAATTATGTGTTCCCTTGCCTTTTGGAGTTAAGAGGTCTGAGTTTTTGCATGACTTTTACATAGTTATGTGATCTGCAGTTGTTGTTGTTGTTTTTTGTTTTTTTTTTAATGGCAAACTAATTCTTTCCTTCTCAGACCATTTTTTTTTGTCTATCATCAGTATGTCAGTTCTAATGTTACCTGTAAAACTAAGGTCAGTAAGGTTGAAAAAGGAGTAGTTACCTGATGGTGTCCTGTAGTGATGTCAACTGAAATAATGAATTTACAAGTTTTCATGCACACAAGCAGTACAAGAATAGGAGCAGTCAGAGATGCCACAGCAATATCAAGGACAAATTTAACTGTGAATATTTTAGATTTTATTGGAACAGATAAATGCTATTTTACAGCAATATATTTTAAATGCATTCTTGCAATCAAAATGATGTTTCAAAGGAACATTTAGTAACTGACATTAACTAATGATGTCTTTTAATTGGATGTAAAAAAGTGATCTTTGGCTCCAGCAGCTGCTACCTCACTGCTAATCCCATTTTATGGGGTTCTAGAGGTGGGTTGGCCTAAAGGGTGTTGAGCTGGAATAACTCTCAGCTGAGATTGTTTACAGTTTTCACCAGCTTCCAAGATTTAACCTGAAAGTTCTTGCCACATTCCAGTTTAATTTGCTACATACACTTTGTCTACCATCTGGTATTTAACTGGGATATGGAAGTCTTTCTTCATATCAATATTGCATTTTTTTGCACTGCTGTTTTTGGTGGGAGGAAGGATAGATAGGTCCAAAGGTGGTCAGGGCAGGGAAATAAAACAGAGAATCTGAGTGATACGAACTTAGAGCTGTCCTACACCCTATATACCTGACATAGGTGTGTAACTTTTCTGTGTCTCTCAGAACTGATTTCTGAAGCGTAGGGCCATTGATTTGGTTATAAAACTATAATGGTCATATATCTATGTAATATGTATAATCTATAATAAAATCTATAATTGTATCTGTTGGTCCACATTTTTAATCACATTGCTTATATATAAATTATATGGTCTTGCAGTAGTAACAATGTGGAGAAAGAGCTGAGGGTGTTGCAGTTCAACTGTAAGGCATAGAGCCATAGGAAACCTGACTTCATTAATTCCAGAATTCCTTGGATTTTTTTAAAAGTTTTTTCCTAACATTAATTTGGTGTTGGTAATGTGTGAGCAAGAACATGTTTTCAAGTGGTTGTAAAGAAGAGGGGGAAAAAAAAAACACTATCCAAACAATTATTTTCAAAATCTTCCCACTCCTTCTGAAAGGCAGATTTCAAGTACAAATCTGTTTTGTTTTGTTTTGTTTTTGTTTTATTTATTTATTTATTTATTTATTTATTACTTTGCATCAGAGGAAGTAACAGCTTCAGCTCTAAGATAGTGGGTTTTGCTGTCTGTTTTTTTTTTTTTAAGAGATAAAAATTAAAAGAAGTTATTGTTAGAGGTGTCCCCTTTATATACACCATAACTTCTTAAATATTGTACATTTATTCTGCTTTTATCCATTTCTTTGTGGTGATTATTTCCAGTGGATGTTTCAGGCATGTGCAAATTGACTGAAGTGTTCCTTATTTCCATCTGCAGCTTCCAATGAACATGTTAAGAGCAAAGCAGTTACGTTACATTTTAAAATGTTTTTTAAGGTCAGTTTTTAGTTGAAGTCCCAGGTACTCCAGAGAGAACATGATGGAATTTTGCTGACACTTTATAAGAAGAAATGGTTACAAAAAGAATAAAAAATAGTCTAGGAATCCACAATGGAAAAAAAAAAAGAAAAAAGGAAAAAAAGGCCAGGAACATCCTATAGAGTGTTTGCATTATTAAATCCCTTAGTTAGGAACTGGGCTTCCATTGTATTAAATACCACAAAAAGAAGAAAGCTTACTATAGCTGTCTTTTAAAAATTTTTGAAAGTAGAAATGTATATCCAAACTTTGAACTAGTTTGTTTCAGCTCACCTTTCCTAAAGAATGGGTTATAGAACTCTCCTGGTTGTCAACAGGTATGGAAGAAAGGTACTCAGAACTACTGGCAATTTTGGATGGGGATCAGCATTAATTGGGGCAGTCTTGTGTGACTGGCCTGTAGAATTGTGTAATGGCCTCGTGTACTGTCCTAAAGTAATGAGATGTCTCTTCTTTGCCTCTGAAGGAGGTACCAGGCTACAGCTGCTAATGGAGACTTCAGCCTGAGATCCATCCTCTGGTAACAGCTCTCATAGCAGACAAATACCCTACAGGCCCCTTTACAAGTTAAAACAAGAAGTTTATTCTAGTCTCCTTTTGAATACTCTAAGAGTATGTGATCCTTAGGTAGAACTGAAAAAGCAGCAAATACTGTCTGGAAAAGGCCACCTGAAATCCGCTGCTGGAACCTTGAATGGTCCTCCACAGGACGGGACAACTATGAGACCAAGTCAATCAATCTCTCTGGTGCGTTTGCACACTGCATTACAACTCAAACAAGATTTTTCAATGAATAAAGAAGGTAGGTTGATATAAAGAGTAGACAAATTGGTTTCACCAGGGTTTTAGTGGTAGTCTCAGGAAAATGGATTTGTTATGGTCTCAGAAGCTCCAGCTAGCTGTAGGTCAATAGTGTGGATCTCACGTTATGCTTGTTTTGTGATCAAGGAACCCACTGAAGTATGAAGTGCTATATTTCTTCCTGACCTGGCCCTGTGTATCTCCTGGCACCTCAAATTCAGTTAGGAACTAAACCAGAGTACAAGACTGGGTCTACAAAAGGTTCCTGAGAGACATGGAATGAGAGCAATAAGCAATGCTGAAAATTAAAATTTGGATTTTATCTTGGGATCTTAGGATTGCTCCACAGCAATGTGCAAGTCAGTTAAATGTCAATTTTGTTATGACTTCCAAAAAGGTGATGCTATGCATAATGCTGCAGCTAGCACAGACTGGTGCAACTAACATCAGCAATAGAGAGAGAACAAACTAAGATTGGCTTTACTAAGAGATGGTTCCAAAAATTCACCCCATATCTACCCTGTCTAGCAAAGCAGACTCTTGGTCTAATGTAAATTCTGTTTTGTGGTAGAAATTTTGAATAAACTCAACCATTAGGACATCCACCAAATACAGATACAATAAAACTTACCAGCGTTAATCAAATTAGGAGAATAGTTTTTCAGATTTTATGGCTAGGTTTTGGCTCATCTTTTCAGAGTTCCTGAGAGTTGCTCTCTTGGCATTTCATCTGTTGATCTTACCTCAGGGCACATGCAACTTTCCAATTCCCAAAACTTTTTGTCTTGTATTCCTTGTGCAATGGGTCATATTTGCTTTATTTGTTTGAGTTTATATGACATGCTTCTTTAAAAAGAGACTGATGGGGTCAGGGACCTTTGGAGAAAGGCAGGAAGACTTCTCCCCAAGGAGCAACTGAATGCACTCAGGGAGAGTTTTCAGAATGTGGGGTGGGGCTTTCAGAGAGGGAGAGCTCAGCGAGAGGCGAAACTAGGACATCGTGGAGAGAAGCAGGGAACAGATGCACAGCCAAGCTGAAGAGGTGATGGAAATAAACATTCCTGGGGACTTAGAAGGGACTGTGCAGCATTTGCTGCAACTCAGAAAAATCACCATGTTGCTAGTCTGAGACCAAGCCTGGAAGAAAGGACTCTTGTGGACAGGAGGACATTTGTTTATAAATACTATAAATCTTACTCTGTTGTACTTAAAGATTTTAAGATTTCTCTCTCTCTCTCTCTCTCTCTCTCTCTCTCTCTCTCTCTCTCTCTCTCTCTTTTAGAAAGCACAGTTATTCTAACCTGTGTTCTGGCAAAGCCTCTTTTTTTCCTGCTTGAAATCTTTGTAGTCTTTGAGATAGAATTGGCTCTAAGTTGAGAGTTCACAATGGTCCACCTGACATCCCTGGTTGAGTCAAGGCCCCATCATGCTGTCTCTTCAAGCTCTTTTTCTTCTTCAAAACTCTGTCTCCTTTCAGAGCAGGCGAAATCCTGCACCTGTACTGCTTATTACCCTTTACCTCAGAGTCTCAGTACACAAGTCTTCTGCTCAACAGGATTATCTGCATGTGCCTGGCTGTGTCCATTCGTTGGCTTGTTCCTGTTTGTTATCTGTCAGCCATTCTAATCTGCCTCCTACTTCTCTTCCCTGCCTCCTGTTCTCAGCTCCAGCCTCTGACCTTGGAGGAGCCAGCTACTCTTCTTCCACCAGCAGTCAATTAACTAGTCACAACTCAATTAGAGATTTTTTTCTTCTTCTTTCTATCACATCATTACTTAACGTTCACATAATCCCTCTGGTAGGGAAGCTCCTTGGTAATCCAGGGAATGTCACATATTCCAGCTCTTTTTGCATTTTTTCTGGTTAGATTCATGATGGTAAACCTTTCTTGCCCAATTCCAGCTATTCCACATGTTCAGTCACTGCCTGCTCATACCGTCATGCTATGGCTACAGTTGGCACTTGCTGGCAGTAACCCCCATTTATCCAACCTTCATCATACATTTATTGGCAAGAACTGAGCTTGGAGCAGACCACTCAAGGATTTTAAACACTCTGTTACAAAGAAAAAGTACATGAATGCAAAGTAAGGCAATACTCTTTCAGGAATGTAAACGACAAGAACAGTGGTACAATTTTAAGCAAAAGTTTTACCTACTTTAGAATCCTGTCTCAGGATATCAAGGAACAGTACTGAGAACTGTGCAAATACATCAAGAGATTTTTTTTTTTCAGGGTATTTTCCTAGCATCCAACAATTTTTGTTTCATGGAGTTCCTGAACCTGTGGTGATTATTTGTATTTAATAATCATCTTCCTTGAATTTGTGCTGATGCATTTTGAATCTGTATCAACTTATAACATCCATAAGATTCTTCAGCAGAGTTCTGCTACTTGACCATGCAATGTGGGTGTTGTCACCCTTGCATCCTGCAAGTTTCTAATTCCAGTGATCTAATTCTTAATAGAGTAAAATAGAATTTGTCTCCTGAAGATCCTTCTTTTATCCTAAAATTTGCTCTTCTAAAATTAAAGTAGAAAATAAAATATACAAGTTGTATTTTTCCTGGTCAGCCTCTGCTGTGGCTGCTCGATGTTAGAAGTGCTTCAGCAGCAAGGATCCCATCTGGATGAGGATTTTTTAACTAGGATGCATTTTTATTAGAGTAATTACAGAATCACAGAATCACAGAATCGTTCAGGTTGGAAGAGACCTCCAAGATCACCTAGTCCAACCTCTGACCTAACTCTAACAAGGCCCACACTAAACCATATCTCTAAGCTCAATTAGTTAGTAGAGGGAGGTTGGATCCTTCTGGCTTTATTCTGCAGAACTTGAAAGACAACATATGAATCAGACATCCCATGACCTCTGATGGAGGACCTGTCCCTTTGATACATCCTAGTCTTCTTGAGAAAACACCTTTTCTTCTTTTTCCTGAGGAACCAGGGCTGCTCGGCTGAACAGATAAGGTCAGCTAATAAAATAAAGTGAGACTAGCTGATTGAGAAGCTGGAGGGGAATGAATGGACAGAAGACAATTGAGGCCTAGCAAAACCATCTTCTTCAAAGTGGATTTTGTGAATGAAGGTAGGAGGGAAGGGCCTAGACTAGTCAGGTGTGTGACTGCAACTGCATCTTTTTATGAAACAGTAGACAACTGCTGTTCTATATTCAATTGTTGTTTTATATTGGAATTCAAAGCCCATGTAATCTTTGTGGGATCTCAACAGACTGCTGTAAAGTGGAAGGAATTTCCCTCTGTGAGATACTACTCTGTACAGGTAAACCTATAATACATCCACAGTTTTGTTCAAGCATACACAAAACTTAAACTACAAAATACCAGCCACTGCTGCATACAAGTGGGCTCTTAAATCAGCTCTGATCTCTGCCTGTCTGGAAGTGTTTTCCTTCTTGTCTGACCGTGAAGCATACAATTTTTTTTCGAACTTGGTAGTTCTGGGGGAAGTCCATTGTTTTGTGGAATATAGGAGTGTTTTTCCTTAACAATTGCTATGACCACCAGAGTCTTGGCCTGCTGCTAGCAGTATCTATGCTATGGGCAGCAGAGAGGGTGTTGCAGGGAGGGGCTGTTCTTTCCTAAAGTCGGTGCTGACAGCAGTATCCTCCATGGTGCCAGAAGGACTGATGTGGGTGACTCAACAGGGGTTGCTCTTCCATCTGTGTCAGTACTGAAACAATGTCCCAGCATGGTGCTGGAAGCTATACAGGGGATGAGATGTAAAAGCCTACTTTTCAATGCTCCATTACTTTGTTTAGTGTTTGCTTGTCTTCTCTATTGTGTATTTGATGAAATTTTAATTATTATTTATTATACTTTTAATGTTGCATGCCAAATACTGAGGATGCATGAAGATGGTTGATAAATAAAATAATTAGTATTATGCACAAGAATAATTTTCTAAAAATTGGCCCCAGCTCACAATGAGGAACCTCAGTGAGCTGGTACTTCTGCAGAATATTTTACTATTCACACTGTTTCTGCTGCTTTTCTTCCTACATGCCAAAGCTGTAATTAAATCTGCCCTCTTATTTGTCATGTGGTAGGTAAAGACCAATATCCACTTTTATTTTAACTTCTGGCTTAATTTCTACATATGTGAAGTGCCTTGGTCAAAGTAAAGCTGCAAGCTTGTGGCTAAACCAGGAAGAGTCCTGGTCCCAAGCTCTAGCTGTAAGACTCTGCAGTAATCTACTTATATGGGGGTACTTATGGGTAAAGTTCTTTATCTGCGCTAAACATGACATTAACCAATATAACAAGTTGCCTTTATTAGTAGGCTAAGCAGAGAGAATGAATGCAGTGGCACCTTTTTTCACCAGAAAATGTAAGATATCTTTCTACTGTTCAATTTCCTTTCCTTATTTTTTTTTTTTTNGGCAAGAGGCTTGCAGTACCTCTATAAATTTTGTATTGCTAATTTTAAGTCCATGTAAATGAGCAATTGTGGGGCACAGCCATGCCAAGCACAGAGGAGAATTAGATATGAGTTAGGGGAGTAGGGAGTAAATCAACACAGGAAGACTTTGAAATAAAATGCACAAATAATGGAAGGAAAACAATACTTCAAAAGGCATGAGTCTGTGATTGGTTACAGCTGTCAGGAAACATCAGTCCTGCTCCCAATCTTCTTTGCTATTTAAGGAAAGAAAAGAAATCTGAAAATTTAATTTTAATTATATAAAATAACACGCTGGGGAAGTTGAGCATGCCAGGGCCTGTCCTGTATCTAAAGTTTCACATAATTTGCCTGCTGCCCTGTCTGGGAGCTCCTATACATGCCTCTCATGTGAATTGCCATTCCTCAAGGCTTTGGGATTACTTTGTTTTTGTGCCATAACACTCTGTTCTTGCTGCTTTAAACCTGATTAGTGAATTGGAAGTTGGGTTGATTTAGTACTTCAGGTACCAGCATAAATTTAACAGTTATAATAACTTTCTCAGATCCTAGTGCCTTACTCTTCCTGTTATATTCAAAGAAAGGAGAAGAACAGCAGGTTAAGTTTTAATATAACTTTGTTTCATTAAGCCCTAGACACTCAGGTGCAAATAAGGGGAAGGAAATAGGGTGTAAAGTGTCCCTCCCAATGAAGCCTCCAGGCAGTGTTAGAGCAGGTACATTAGCTTCGAAGACATGCAAAATTCTTTCTGTGTTTTGTTTGCCATCCAGCTAGAAAAATGTTCTCTCCCCCTTTAACAGCAACAAAGATATCAAGGGAACAACCAGAGTCTGCCCAAGTAAGAGCAAATACCTTTCTTATCCTCTTTGGTGCTGCCTGGCATGAGTGTAGCTGGGTGTCCCGCTACTCTGGAGGGAGTTCAGAGCATAATCCACAGTACAGCCTGGGAACAGGAAGCGGACCTGGGGGTGCAGAGTGCTCCTGCTGCTATGCCAAAGTGTCACAGAGTGCTACTGTGTTCTCCATGCCCTCAGCTCAAAGAGGAAGTTTTGTTCCATCTGTTCTGGCAGCTTCACAATTCCCCTTCTAAACTCCTGAAACTGAGCCGTGGTTGTGTCACATCAGATATACTGTATGAGGAAAATTGCACAAAAATCCCCAAACACGAGTGAAGCACGAGTGAAACACTACCTCTTGCTTTAATGTTGCCCATTGCATAGGAGCAGCAGATAAAATCAGTTATCAGGTTAAAAAGGCTGCTCTGACAGCACCAAAAGTGTGCCATTGGCATAGATCGCCAGGAAGATCATCAGCCTCCTCTTGGTAGAGCTGTCCATGCCCAAACTTACCCTGCAACAATGGATACAAGAAAGTATTAAGTTGCTTCCTCTAGAAATCAAACACACCTTTCTAACCTTTTCCACTCTTGACATTCACTGCTGATAAAAGGAAAAGGCAACAGAGAACGTAAAGTTCATTATGGTGCAAACTGATAAACTGGCTGTGTATATTAATGGGCCAGAATCTATTCCAAATTTTCAAGAATAGAAGTGGATTTTACAGTGTGAGTCTCAAGTTGCTGACAGCACAGTATTAGTATGTTCTAAATCCTGGGTTTGTCATGCAGATTTAGTACATCTACTGAACGGAAATCACACTAACTAAACAAACCCAAATAATCCCAGGGGTTTACATAGGACGCTGTCTCAGCTTCAGATGTTTCAAACTTTGGGTGTTCATTTCCTTTAATGCAAGTCTCCAAAGGTCTGAGGTTCAAAGGGGAAAAAAAGCGGAGCATTTGTGCTTAAATAACACCGTGTACTGTTTATTCTATTAGTGACGGTGATCCAGGCGCCTGTATCATTCTTTGTATCAGACTTTGACACTTGGATGTCTATCGTTGGATTGGCTATTAGTTACAAAAGGCTGTTGCTTCAGTCATTGCTTGAAACACTGGAATGAAGCCTGGGCCTCTTGGACATTTTAAGTAGCTGGTTTATTTGTCTTGCCAAAGCAATTTATCTAAATAGGCCAACACAATCAAATTACACGGGATTCTAAATATTGCTCAGTCTGACATCTTAATTAGAACTTTTAAAAAATAATGGTTACCTTTCAGCTCCCAAAATTTCACAAACCTTTCTTAAAAATTGGCCAGTGAATATCACTAGCAGCCACACAAAGCTATTTGTTTTCTGAAGTTGATCAGACTTTCCATTGGCACATATCCTGACAAAAAAAAAAAAAGCAAGGAGGAACACAATTTATGCTGTTTCGAAAACACAAGAACAGAGAATCACTGATAGTTCCAGTTATGATCTTTATCTTGTATAAAGCTGTTCTTATCCACCTTTGTCTTTAAAGTATTGCCTTATAAAAACATTTCTTTTCAAATGTATCATAACCTAACTGGGTTACACAATACTGTGAGTAATTTAAAATACCATGATGATTGCATTGCCTTTTCCACACTGCTTTCAGCTGAACTTTTGTTTCCACAGAGACTGTGGAAGTAGAGCAGTTGCTGTTAAGTGTAACTTTGACTTTTTCTGTATTTATATAGAAATTGCCTCATGTGCCTCAGACTGGACTCTCATCTGTGAATGAATGAGGAGAAATATTCCATGCTACTGGGAAACAGAAGACTTTGGAGTGTGTGAAAGACAAAGAATCAGAGCTAAGGGATGAGGATTTAACAAGATGCTAATTAGCATTACTACATCACTTGCTTTTCTGTGGGTGATTAAAGTTAAATCAAAAAATTTTACATACCTTAAAAATCTTTCAGATGTACAGCCAGCTGTTTTGCACCAATCTCTACAAACCAAATCTCAGAATTTCAGTATAGTTGTCAAAGTTGCTAATGGTTCTTTTAATATTTTGTTCCATGTGTGTGTTTGAGGGTCTAGATACTACGCTTGAAAGATGGGCATTTTCTTTTAAGACATTAAAGATTGCCAAGATATTTGGCAATTAGCTTATATAAAAAGTCTGCTGCTCAAGGTAAGGTCAGTACAATTGCTAGAGATTAAAACTTGTTAAATATTAGTACAGTTAGCAGTTTTGTTGCATAAAAACAAGGCTCCATTTAGTGGAAACTGAATTAGAAGTTTCACTCCAGCATGCCAAATGCACAGCAACCCCTACCGGAGACGCAGGCCTTCAGACAACTTCAAGTCATTTTCATGACCACTTTCATTCTAGGTGACCAAAATGGATTTAGACTGACTAAAATCCCCTGAAAAGCAGACGGCTGAGGTGTAGGAGTCTCAGAACCAACTGCTTTGATTCTGCTCTTGTATTGTGTCAAATTGCTCTGTTGAAATTTTTTCTTGAAAACCACTTTCACCCTCACAGATACTAGCATTATTCGATTGCAAACTATCTGAATAAAAATAATGAGCATAATGAGTAATGAGTTTGATGCTGTGTATGTCACTACTGTAATACAATCAGTTTCTATATTCCTTATCTGCTTGTTACAATTCTGTGGTCACACTTCTTTTATTGCACTGGACAATCATAGTTTCTACTACCACAGCTAGAGTTATGCCCAGTATTTTCCATCAAAGTTTCAGATTATTTTACAGTGTAAAACAGTATCACTTGGTTCTTATGACAAATTAAGCAATATACTTACGGAAGAAAAAAGGACAGTGTTTTATAGTTCTGGGATTTCTTCCTTATAGTTTAAGTGTTCCTAAAAATAATTTAGGATACAGCTTCTTAAGCATAGTTGTCACTGGTTTTGACTGGATCATTCTATTCTTTCCTTTCATAACTTATTCAATACAGCTACTTTCATCTGCTTTCCTGTCTCTGTATGGAGAGACTAGAGTGCTGCTGCCAAAACCAAGGGACTCTTCTCTTCTCAAGCTGTTTGCTCAGTGAAAGCATGAGTCAAAGTTGATAGTGGTAAAGCTATCAAGTACCGAGGAATCTGTTTGGGAACCTGTATAGAACAGAACAGAAAGAATGGGGAGAGTCAGACTTGTAAGCAGCAGAACTGTAGGAGAGAGATGGCAGCACAAGACCGGTTGAGGAGACTATGAAAACAGAATTGATCAAATGCAGAGCAACAAAATGATGCTAAATG
Source organism: Anseranas semipalmata (assembly GCA_013399115.1). Classification (NCBI taxonomy): domain Eukaryota; kingdom Metazoa; phylum Chordata; class Aves; order Anseriformes; family Anseranatidae; genus Anseranas; species Anseranas semipalmata. The sequence goes on from VXAA01000556.1 coordinate 1,038,881, forward strand.
AAGGAAGACAGAGAATGTGGGAGGATAGAGTGGCCACCAGAGAAATTCAGCTTGATCACCGAAGAACAATGGCTGCTCTGCATACATAAATCATCATGAATTTATGCAGTAGATCTAGTAGCTGTTCTGTTTGCTGAGGAAATAATAGCCAGTTGGCAACTCCTGGAAAGGAATTTAGAGATGGAAACAATAGTATCAAAGTGGTATTGGACCAGATGACATCCAGAGGTCACTTCCAACCTCAACCATTGTGATTCTGTGATCCTTATTTGCCTTCATAGAAGAGCATGAAGACAATTAGTTTGAGACACAAAGACATCATTTAAAAACATCATTTTATTTACTGGTTAACAGGCAAGTGATAAGGCAAGTTTTGTGACTACTAGGTCAACATAATTTGCATGCTGCTCATGGAAAGCTCTGTAAGAAATAACCCAAGTTGTCCCTGGAAATGAAAACTGCACTGTTGTACGTATTAAAATGTTTTTCTAATGCTCCTGAAACAAGTTAGGCTTCTTCAGATTTACTCTAAGTAAAAGGAAAAGACAATGCTTTGCTAGCCTGAATGACATGACTTTCAATTTATCCAGGATGTCCTAATGATCCAGCTTGTCCTGAGGTCTGTACTTCCACAGCAGGACTGCCTCCCAAGTAGGCTAACTTAAAGCTTGTCTGAATTTCCTCTGTGAGTAGGAGAGAGTTGCCCATAGCTATTGAGTTGTTGGTAAAATAAGTGCAACTTTTATTAATTGAATTGTTCATCTTAAATGGCACACATTAAATAAAAATGAGACTGAGTCAAAAATTCTTGGACAGTGGAAGCCTACCAATTTTCTCTGCTGAAAATATGAACCAGAAGAAAACATAATTCTTCCAATCATTAAAGAGTTTTTTTTATCATTTTCTTTGGGAATGCCAGATACCTTTGGAAGTTTGTCAGCTTACTCTAACCTAGCAATGGATGATTGCACAGGTACTGAACAAACACCGTGTTGGAGAGATCTGTACATTACGTTCAGACACCAGTAAACACAAAGTGTTGCCAAGCTGAGCAAATGTTAGTTTTCCAGTTGAGTGAGCAAAACCTGATGTGCTTAATTCAAACTATGCTAGAGCTTGTACTTTTATGTGATTTCTTTATGTAGGCAGTTCTGTTGGCCAACATTTTTAACACCCACTTGTTCATTACTGAAATTCTGAAAGAAATCTGTAAAAAAGGAAGAGAAGTCTAACAAATCCACATAAAAAGTAGAACTTCCACTTGTCAGCAAAATCAGTTAGAAATGAGGCATCACCTAACTTATCCCTCTGCAATGAAAAGGAAGGCAAGACCAAGGAATCAAAGTTCAGTTTCTGGCTGCTGAATACAGACCATGGGTGAAATCTTGTCCCAGTCAAATACATTGCAAAAATTCCATAAATGTCAGGAAGAAGAATCATCTGGGATATTCCGTCTTTGTCTGGACTGTATCCCCTTTTCTTGTGACTTTAAGGAGCCTGGCAATCTCCAGTCTTGATTTTCATAAGTCAATAGGTACAGAACCACCTGCTCAAGTGGAGGATCTAGTACACTGGGTTCTGTCTTTGATCAAAGGCAAGGTTTTGGAAGTCCCACAATGGTAAGATGAAATGCAAGTAATATTTCATGCTACAGGCTGGAAGATACCACTAAATTACAAGACTCTCAGCTCTTTTCAAGTTTTGGCCATGCTAAAACTTTACATGCTAGAGCTTGAAATCTTTAATCCAGACATACCAGAGTTCCAATTCTTGCAAGTTGCTCGATAGTATTAGTATACTCGTAATTTATTTATTTTATTATTTATTTATTTATTTATTTATTTATAAAAATAAGCCCTGTAAAACCAAATTTGCAGCTCTAAGGAGCTTATATCTATAAGGGAGTGGATAATTCATTAGGATGAGTGACTCAGTTTGCAGAATTGGTTATTGGTCTTTAGAAGCATTCACATGAATATAGTAAAACTTTACTGTTATGTATAGCTTGAGGTATTCTGAATATTGCAATCAATTCTGTTTTACATTTGTAGTTTAATATAAATAATCTTGAATGCCATCACATGGCACATACAGGACAACCAAGTGATCAGACCCAGTCAGCATGGGTTTTTGAAAGGCAAGTCCTGCTCGACTAACCTGATCTCCTTCTATGATAAGACGATCCACTTAGTAGACAAGGGAAAGGCTGCAGATGTTGTTTACTTGGACTTTAGCAAGGCATTTGATAAGGTTTCACACAGCCTTCTCCTGGATAAACTGGCTGCTCACGGCTTGGATAGAGGTAGTGTTTGCTGGGTAAAACCAGGCCGGATGGCTGGGTCAAAGGAGTTGTGAATGGAGTTAAATCCAATTTGCGGCCAGTCACAAGTGGTGTTCCCCAGGGCTCAGTATTGGGGCCAATTTTGTTTAGTATTTTTATCAACGATCTTGATGAGAGGATTGAGTGCACCCTTAGTATGTTTGCAAATGACACCAAGTTAGGTGGGAGTGTTGATCTGCTTGAGGGTAGGAAAGTTTGCAGAGGGAACTGGAAGATTAGATCGATGGGCCATGTCCAATCACGTGACATTCAACAAGGCTAAATGCTGGGTGCTCTGCTTGGGTCATAACAACCCCATGCAGCAGTATAGGCCTGGGGAAGAGTGGCTGGAAAGTTGCCTGGCAGAAAAGGACCTGGGGGTGCTGGTTGACAGCCGGCTGAACATGAGCTGTCAGTGTGCCCAGGTGGCTGAGGCCAAAAGTGTTCTGGCTTGTATCAGAAATAATGTGGCCAGCAGGACTGGGGAAGAGATTTTCACTTTGTATGCAACACTGGTGAGACCACATCTCAAATATTGTGTTCAGTTTTGGTTCCCTTGCTACAAGAAAGATATTGAGTTGCTTGAGCGTGTGCAGTGAAGAGCAACAAAGTACCTGGTGAAGGGACTAGAAAACAAGACTTATGAGGAGTGAGTGAGGGAAGTGGGGCTGTTTAGTCTGGAGAAGAGGAGGTGGGGGGAGCCCTCATCTCTTTCTACAACTACCTGAAAGGAGGTTGCAGTGAGGAGGATGTCAGTTACTTTCCTATGGTGAAAGGTGATAGGATGTGAGGAAACAGTCTCAAGTTGTGCTAGGGGAGGTTTAGATTAGGTGTCAGGAAGAAATTCTTCACTGAGGGTAGTCAAGCATTGGAACAGGCTGGTGGAGTCCCCATCCCTGGAGGTATTCAAGAGATGTGCAGACATGGCACTAGGGGACATGGTTTAGTGATGGGACTTGGTAGGTCAGGTTGATGATCCTGAAAGTCTTTTCCAACCTAACTGATTCTATGATTCTCTAAATGGCAGGTTTTGTTTGCATTATGGAGTCATTAGTTTTGAGGAGGAACCTGAAGGTGGATGAAAAAATTTGTACATATGGTTTAAATCAAAAACAGCCATCTGAAGGGAGAAGTAATAAGCAAATCAGCCAGCCAGCTAAACAACAGAATACAATTCCTGTTAAGTCTTTGGCACAGAAGTGCCCTCACAATGCCCTAAAGCATCTGGGGAATGAATATGACATTCAGAGCCTAACATAGTGAGAGCATCCTGCCTGTACGCACACTGTGCTGTATCTTTGCCAGATGATGATACCTGGTCTCTAATGGTCCGAATTACACTTAAATGCAAAAACTTTTCAAGCATCTTAAAGCTGAGCCCATCTAGATGAATACAATGCTGGGCAAATATAGTTTTGCTGGTTTTGATGAGAAACAGAACAATGGCTTTGGTATTAAAGCAAAACACCAGAGTGTTTAGAGTGAAAACTGAATGCTTTTCTCTGTGAAACTGTATTCTTTTCAGATCCATACTCTTCTTTAAATCATCTTAGGTTAGAAACTATGTGTTACTGAGATATTAACTCCTTGCCAGACAGATTTTTAATGGAGGATTCTGCTAGTCCTATTCTTTGTGGAGAACAAACCAGAGCACCCTTGAGGTAGGCAACTTTTAAGTGGCACTCCAAAAAGTTTGGCTCCACAGGCAACAGTTGAATATGGTAAAAGATGCATGTCTGCACTGAGCAGCCAAACAGCTTTTCAGACTGCTGGCTTTTGCACAAGGTGGATAAAGAAACACATATTATCCCTAGAACTTGATCTGTAACAGGCAGGATACCCAAACGGTGTCAGTTCAACATTGCACCAACCGTTGTTAGAATTTGGAGGAAAAGTTAAGTTATATTTCTAAAATATGTCTGTCAAAGTGAATTTTTATTTTGCAGGAAAGTTTTTGGAATACTGCAGAGAACTCAGAAGGCTCTCCACTTCCTCGTACAAGTCAAATATATTGCATCTATGAATGTTTGTTAAGAGGAGAAAGGATTAAGTAAATTGAGGGATTGAGGTGGATGGGGTTATGCCTAACAGCTGGAGGATGGAAAAAGAAGAAAGATTTTGAGATATTGGAAGCAAGGAGAGAACATGCCAATCTGACATTCTTTCTTTTATAAGTAGCAGGAGCTGGGATGTTCTGCCCCTTCAAGGGGTATATTTGATATACTTTCTTGTTATTCCATGTGTCATCTGAGAGGGAGGATTCCTGGGACCTCTGAATGTATCTGTCCCTTAGCATGTGATCTAGGACTAGGAACTTTGCATTTACTGCCATGGAAACATCTGAGCTATTCTATTTGTCTTTGTGAGCCAAGAAATCCAAGCAGAGTAAAATTGGATCTCCTTTACCCACATGCTTACCAATTTCTTCAAAGAACTCCAACAAGGTTGTGAACTGTGATTTCCTTTACCAAAGCTATCCTAATGTTTCCCCAGGATATCAGATTTACCCACGTGTCCGTCAGTTCTATTCTCTGTTACAGAATCTATCAACATGTCCTTTACTGAACCCTAGTTCTCCAGTTCTCCACTGGAACAACTTTTTAACAATTGGCATCAAACATGTCACCTTCTCTTCCTTATGTAACCAAACTGTATTAAACTACAGTGTAACAAAGGTTACACAGAAGTGTTATTTTACTCAAAGTTTTTTAGAACATTGTTGGTCCTGGTGGTTTGTAATTTTTCGTTTTGTTATTTGTTCTGTAGTATATCCTTTAGTTGCTTAAATTTCAAGCAGACCTCTGAGCTCCCTTGTAAGATAGATTCCTTCAGGGGAATATTCCAAAGGTCTTCCACAGTGGACACACATTATAAGTATTCATTTTAGCATCTTTACTATGGTTCTATCTCTTTCAGAGTTTGTTTGTTTGTGTCTCTCATCCCTAAAGATTCTGACAGGCTTTCTGATTCTGATCTATTTGAAAAAGGATTTATTGTTATTTATTAAGCTTTTGGAAAGATGTTTCCAAAGCTCAACTCTGAAGCATGGTGTTTTTGCACAGTATTTTTAAAATTAACTCATAAGAGTTAATGATCTTTTTATTTATTTGTCTTGGATACAACTTTAGCTATCTGAAGTTACTAATTACATCTTATCTTTCTAGCTAGCAATATTGGTGTTATTTTGCTTCTTCATCAGTTTTCCTAATAGATAGTATCCATTCACCATGTGCACTAGAAGGGCATCTTTAGACAGACACCATATTGCTTGAAAGGATTTAAGTCTCTTAGTTGTTTCTTTGAGCTGTTTTTAAAGGAAACATTCTCATTTTAGTCTATTTCTCATTTTTGAAGGCGAATGCAACTGTGTAGTTTCTTGAGGATTTTTTTTTCTCCTTTATGGATATTGAAGCTACGCGTGTTAAAGTCAATGACAAAATTCTTTAATTGTAAAGATTTTAAACCTGGTCCTAAGCACTACTCAGTAACTGCTCAAGGGCTGCTACTGTCATGGGATCCCTAATCACCCACCCCATTAACCATTTGTTGATTGTATGTCAAAATATAGGACCAGTGTCATAGTCCAGTGTGATGTCCATTCTATATACACGGACAGTGTTGAAGTCTACAGTTAGCCCTTGAAAACACACATATCACAGTAAGCATCACTGTCTGAATCAGTAATGTATATCCAATACTGTAGTTTCATACTGATCTGGAATCTCAGTTGGCAGGGATTCTGTGTTATTTCTTGATGTTGCTTGGATCTTTAATCTTGTTTGAATTCAATATTATAATCGAATTCAATTCTGGTATTACAATGTTCTGGAGATTGCCTCCCTTTCACCTAGATTCTGATATGGCTATATTTTCTTTGACTTTTTTTTTTTAGGGACAGACATGCCGGTTTCTCTGTTTAATTTTTCTGATTTCTAGCATTCATACAGAAACTTCTGTATCACTGGTTTCATTCTTTTTCACATACCAGTGAAGTGGCACTTTTTCATCTGTTCTTCACCTCTGACTTGAGCAGTCCTATCCTCTGCCCTGTTGTCTACTTGAGCATGAGAATTTCCTTGACTTTGCTCATAGTCATTGTACTGCTTCAAACTGTGTTCTGTACCTGTAAATAATGCAGAATGTATTTGCTGGATATTGAAAAAATATCCAACAGTTGGACTTTGATGACAATTTCATTCATTGCTGTATCTGTGGGGAGACATGACCTGGCAGACTTACCCAATCTGAAAAGCCAACAAGTGCTATAAATGCTGTTAATATTACTGTGTTTCATTGCTGTTTATTTTTATTTTTGTGCTGTGAAATAGGGCAATGACCAGGAAAAATTTTCTTTATATTGAAATGAGATGTCTCACAAGGAAAAAGACCAACTAGTCTGTCCGCTATCTGAAGTGACAATGTCTCTGCAGTCACCTGACAGTTTTGTGGATTAGTTGTTACTGCTGAGTAAGCAGCTGACATTTTACTTTCTTCAAAGAGCTGAACTGCCATTTACAGTTCATAAGAATGATGACAATTCATGTTTACAGAAAACATAAAAGCTTTACTTTGTAGCAATAGATACAGAAAAGAAAGACCTCCAATATTTATTTAACCTTGAGCAATTTCTTCACTGAACATGAGTTGAAAATGCATTCTGGTCTCACTGCTGATATCTAACACCAAACATGATTTAATTTGTTATGTTTGTAAATAAGTACTTCCCAAGTATGTAGTTAATGAAAACTGGAACGAGGATTTTTTTTTTCTTTTTTTTTTTTTTTCAGGAGATGTTCAGTCAGTCAGCTTTTCTTGCCAGAGAAAGGGAGAACTTGATAGAGCTGTCATGAGTTGGAGATTTTCAACTGGAATTCAGGAAAACTGTTCAACGTCTTGTTGTTGAGAAAAAAGATGAAAACATCATAATTTTTGGTGAGCACTTATGTTTGGTTGTCCCAACCCACCTTTGGAAGCTAGAGTACTCTGCCAGCTTTGTTATTAAAATCATCGCTATGGATTGCTATTGAAGTCAGGTCTTCTGATGATTACCAAGGTAAACATGAAGATGAAGAGGTTTTAGGATAAGAGGCAAGCATTCCTTTCCCAGGATCATAATTTTTTATTGATTAAAATGTGGTACATTTCACTTCTAGTATTTTTACTTTTTTTTTTTTTTAATTACATTTTCTTTTTTTACCAGAAGTCCACCAAAAGTTCAAGGAACTGTCAGAGCTTCTAACTAGTTGTGGTTAAAGGCATGTTTTCAGTACAAAGTTGGGAACTAGAGCTCTTCTTGTGGCCAGTGGCCATGCCTAAGCAAATTATACTGAAAGAGCCTAAGTTTGTATCTTAGAGCTATATGTTAGAGCTACTAACAAATTTGGGAGTGGTTACTGATTTTGCCTACTATCCCACAATCAAGACTGTAGGCTGAATGGGACAGTAAAATTAAACTTTTTTTTTTTTTCATAGAATGAAAAATCATAGGTGATACCTCTAAATTAAGATGGAGAGTTATTGGCAGGGTGCAAAAACATTTGATATTTTATATTCCATACAGGACTTTTCCTAAGTACCTTAGATAGTATTGTAACAGTACAATCTACTTCGAGACAGGAAAAAGAAAATTCTTCAGTAACTGTAAAACAGAAAAACTGAAAAATCTGAGATTTCAAGAGATAAACATCAGTGTGGCAGAATCTGGATACATTTGCTGTATTCTACAGAAGAAACTGGTATCACAGCTTTTGGTCTCCAGCTATATTATTTTTAAGAAGTGAGAATCTGGAGAACAATCTCTGTCTTCTCATTGCTCTTTGTGTGGGGAAGCTTTAAATGAAATTACAATTTGGTTTCCCTAACTTGTAGGCCAACCTCTATTACCATATAATACTACCTAAGCACAAAACCGAAACAATAGTTGAAATGAAATTCCAAAGCTGAAAATAGCTTTTACAGTGTAGCTGGTAGAACAGATCCTGCTTATGAGCATTGTGTTTAATTTGCATTGTTTTACACCCTGTAATGGAAAGGAGTCCATAATATGCTGGAATTCAGACCACACTGTCTGCTTCCATTGTTGCAGAATTCAGTCCTGTGGAGGCAAATGCCGTTGTCATCTTTGCTTTAGTACTAGCCAGTGCTCCATAATGACATTTTAGAGCTGCAGGCATGGTTTTGAGCTGTGAATGCAAATTGTTTCTTGGCTGGTAAAAATCACTAGGGAGGTGTTAGAGCCATTGTCTGAAGTTTATTTTTGAAAGCCTTCCATCTAAAGGCAAGATGCCAATTTCCTTTGGGTTCTTTTTTTCTGGGTTTCCTTTGGCTTCCATAATGGAGAGCCATCTTCCGATACTGACAAAAATCTCCAGCTTCTCCCTGTTTTGAAGCTTTCACTCTCATTTTAGACATGGTTTAGGGTCTCCAGTGACATGTGAGTTACACACACACACACACAGTTATGTATTCTGCAGGGAGGGATCAGATTATGCTCACTGATGAACTCGTGTTGAGGGAAGAAGAACTTGTGCTGAATATCCTAGATTTAGTAAATGCCTTTAGTATTGCTTACCTGAGGTGCTATTGATGCTTCTCCAGACCTTGACAGGAGTGATTAGAGTCCACTCTTTATCACTCTTCATTTCTTCCTGAACATTCATTGGGAGAATAGTGTACAGCTACCCCTGTGGGAATAATTACCTCTTTAAATATGAAGTTCACAACAATATTTTATTTGGCTGCTTCGCTGCCTTCTCATCTTCTGTACACTACGTGCCTTCCTAGGCCATAACCTCTGTAGCGCAGTACTGCCCTTGCAAAGATCTCTGTCATGTTGTGAATACAGTGAATCTTGTTACTGGCAGAGATCTCAGGAGAGTATTCCAGTCTAAGTGCTAAATACTAATATATTAATAGCTATTAATTATTTTTCCTAATATTATTTTTCCAAAGGAAAAAAAAATGTTTAGTATGGTTATAAACATTAGGACCAAAAATATAGTTAATATATCCAGATTTGGAACTTTCTGGTCTTTTAACTAGGATACAGCTTTATTGACTAATGCAGTCAGATTGGTTGCTAAAGTAATCTTAGCTTCTTTGCTTTTACCTTCACCTTGCAGATATTACTAGGTTCAGTATGAATCTGTCAGCTTAACTGCTCTGTATGCTAGGAGTGTCCAGTCTAATAAACATTAATGACTGACATTTATAATGGCATCAATCTCAAACTGTGTTCTACCAAAGGTTACCAAAGCCAATCCATCCGTCACCCCCTTTCCCCACTGAAATGGAGTTAAAGACATGAGTCAATTGCAGAAATGCCAGTGTAAGAACATGTGAACAGCCCTTTCATGTCTAACTGGTGATCCATCCAGCTTACCAGCCTGTCTGATACTGTTCAGCAGAAGATTCTTAGAGAGGACTGCATTGAGTGAAGTCTATATTCAGTTTCCCTCAAGCAGTGGTTTAGGAACTGCATCCAAGCACTGAGTTTAGTCAGGATAATAGACCTACTTGCCAATACTCTATATCCTGAAACTTTTTGTCTATTTAGTGTTCATATCATGCAGCAATGAATTTCCTTTTTTAATAAGGTGTTGAGTGAAAAGTTCTTTCTTGTTTTGGCTTTAAACCTGCTGCCAGATCACTTATTTTGCTTCCCCATCCCAGAATGCTGTTAAGAACAGTAGAACAGGATCTGAAGGATCCTACCCAGATCCAATTAGTAGAAGGATGGAATGTCAAGACTTTGAATGGCCACGAGTACCAGACTTTATCTTTATTGCAACAACACTTGCCAAGGTCCCTTTGTGCTAGCAGTAGTACAGAATTCTGAAAGAGAGGGTTTGATGCAGAATTGAAAGTCTAAACTGAAGAATTGGTCAAAGGTGGGAGTAATGAAAATGCAGGATTCTGATACTAGATGTCTCTTTGGAAAAGGATAGAAAGTCACAATTAATGCTGCCACTGCCCAAACAGTAAGCCGAGAAATGTCCTTGTGCACTGTGTCCGTCAACTTCTACTCACAACCATCTTCACCTACTTTTAGCCATTCCTGCCTGCAAAGACATTGGCAATTACAATGTGGCAAGCACAGCAGCAACTCTAGGAGGCTGTGAGAAGTAGGGCATAGGGGAAGAAGGTGAGGAGGAGACTGAAGTTAGAAAAGCAGATAGCTGTGAATGTAAGAAAGGTCATGCTAAGTCAGACCAAAGATCCATCTAGCCCAGTGTCCTAGCTCCAGCATGGCTCGCTTACCAGGAAAAGAAGCAGAACAGATGTACTGGTCATGAAGTGACCAGTGTATGGTCAGTGGAGCAGTGGTTCCCTCACATGGCCTGAGCCTTATTGCAGGAGGATCTTTGCAACAGGGATGTTCACGAAGCCAGGGAGGTGATGCTGGTGCTGGCCAGCTTCTGTTCTCTCCATAGGGCCACTGTTAAAGAACATAGAAGCTGGCTGTTCAGACACCATATGGCCACATCTTGGTGACACGTATTGATGGCTAACCATGAAAGGGAGCAGCTTCAATGGGCAGGAGAAGGTAGAAAAGATGTGCCAGGTCAAGTATTCTATTAAGATTTATAACTACAACTATCTGATGCCCACACTTATTCTGTTAATATTCCTCCACACAAAACTGCTGTCAATAAGAGCAGATTCAGGCATCTAGTACTAATGCGCAAAGGCAATTATGAAGCCTAGGTAAAACTGAGGAAAGATTCAGGACAGTAAGAGTAAGTAGTTCTTCCAGAATCTGCAGTTCTACATTTGTAGTATGACTACATCAATGAATGTCTCAAAAACCAAACCAGAAATAGTGGCCTGTACAATGTAACTTGATGAGGTGATAAGCACAAGCAAGAACATACTGATATTTCCCCAGAATATTCTCTCTGCAGACAGTAATCTACACATCCCTTTAAGACTCATGTAGGTTTATTCAATCCCTTTTTGAATCCGCATGAACTTTAGCGTTCACTATTTTCTATGGCCAGGGGTTCCATAGCTTTAACAGCACAGTGGTCAAAAAGTATTTCCTCACGCTACTTTTGAATCTAGCCCTGATCATTTTGCTTGCTCTTCTCTAGTTATTATATTGAAAAACACAGTGAACAATCTTTTCCATTCCACTCTGTGTCATTTAAACTGGCATTATATTTCAGATTAAATGGTCTCTGTTCCAGATTGAAGAATCTTATCCAGTTAGGGTGACAGAGAGTTGTCAGGCACTGGAACAGGCTCCTCAGGGAAGTGATCATGGCCCCAAGCCTGCCAGTGTTCAAGAAGCTTTTGGACAATGATCTTAGATAAATGGTATAACTCTTAGGTTGCCCCATTTGGAGTCAGGAGTTGGACTTAATGATCCGTGTGGATCCCTTCTAGCTCAGGATATTCTGTGATTCTATGATTTCGGTCTTCCTGGTTTGAGCTCCCTACCTTCAGTAATACTTGTTGTCCTTTTTTGGATATCTTTTCCAATTCTACCTTATTTCTTTTGGGAAACAAGGATCAGGCCCACTCACGATTTTCAAGATACCAACGCATCAGGGAGTTATGCAGTGGAATAATCCTGTCCTCATAATTCCTAATATTCCACATGTTTCTATTGACTGTTACAAAGTATTGAAATTATGTTTTCATGGAACTATTTACTAAAACCTCGAGATTTTCATCCTGCCTGGTAATAGTCAGCCCAAAGCAACAGTTTGTATATAAAGTTCAGGTTGTTTTTTCCCATGTGCATTTATCTAATCTGAATTTCATCTGCCACTTCTTTGCCAAGTCACTCATTAACATGAGGCTTTTCTGAAACTGTCTCTCTTCTTTATTGCCTGAAATAGTTTAGCGTCATCACCATTCTTTGTCACTTTGGTATTCTCTCCCCTTTAATTCATTTCTGAACATGCTGAGGAGCTGAGGTCCCAGCACAGAGTCCTATGGGACCTTAGTGGCTTTTTATTCTTCAGCTCTGTTTCCGATCTTCCAAACAATTCTTTATCCATCCAAGGACCTTCCCACATTGTTTAGTTGATTTAAGAGTCTTTGGTTGAAGAACATTACTGAATGCAGTTTGGAAATGCAAGTAGACCATATCAAAGGGATATTCCTTGTCCATATTCTTAATTGCTTTTTCAGAGAAATTAAATAAATTTGTCAGGCACAATTTTTCTTTAAAAATAAACAAACAAACAAATCATGTTGACTTTTCCCTATTCATATTTATCCATATGTCCACTAACTTTATTATTTAGAATAGTTTCCACTAACTTGCACAGAGTGTTGTGTGGCTTATTGATTCCGTCTTCCTTGGGTCTCTCTGGAACTTCTGAAAAAAATTGACACCTTGGTCTAGTACCAAAGCAATTTTAGTCAGGAAGCTCTTTTCCACAATTAGTGCTTCTTTATGTTGTCTTGAGTTCCCTTAGAACTTTGGGGTGAACAACAGTTGCAGATGGCTCATTGTTAGTTTCTTACTTCTTTTGCAAGTTACTTCCCATGCTTTTTTTTTTTTTTTGGCTTGTCTTACTCTGCTTTTTTTCAGTTAACATGCCAGCACTTGAGTTTTATGAAGGGTGTTTTTTTTGTTGATTTAGAGGCTGACTTTATCCTGCTTTTTAGTCAGGCTGGCTTTCTTCTGGTCCTTCTTCAGTGTTTCTGTATGTGTGGTACTAGTTTGTCCTGAGAATCCAGTAAATGGTGGCCCGGGGATTCCAAGCTGATGGCAGGGATGGTGGCTGTAGAACAGAACATAGCAAAGAGAAAGAAAGGGTGCAGAGGAAAGGAGTGTAATTCTTGTGATGGAGACACTTGATGTGGCTGTATAAGACAGCAAGAAAGCATTACCTGTACTTCACGATGCATGATGGGTAGACTAAGGGTCATAATATTTTGCTAAAAGGCATATAGAATGTTTGCTGTAGAGCAGAAAATTTAACTCAGATCTTTAGAGTTTAGGACTGTCACACAGCCAAAACACCAGATGGATCTCTCTTGCTCTTATAATAAGTGCTATTGCTAGGATGATCTTAGTCCCATTAGCAACTCAGCATTTTCACTAGCACAGTAGTTTAAATAATATTAAAAATGAACTATAAAGAAAGGAAAATAAAAACAGAGAGATCATCGCCAACGGCTTTCAAAGGAGTTTGCTTCCTTCTCAAGCATTTGACTGGTTGTTTCGGGAGGCAGTTGTGGAAGAATAAATGTGGGAAATATGAGGGGTGAGACTGGGATGTGTAGGGCTTCCCCTGAGAAAGAAAACAGTAAAATTTGTGGAAGTATGGGCAAGAAACAGCACTTATTCTGCTAGCTCTGTATTTTAAAGAAGAAGCAGCCATGTCAATACTTTTCTTTATTTTGAGGATTTCATATGGCTAGCTGCAAATAGTAGAAAAAGACAGACATAGGATGAAAAGAAGAAAATATCGAAATGCTCACCTAATGAATGACTTTTTTTTTTTCTTGATGGAACTGAAGAACACTACTTAGTTATGTTAAACTATGGTGCATTTTAAAAGGCCAGACACTGAGAATTGTTTATCTGGAGATGTATTAATAGAGACCTGTTTAATAAATATGGCAATGCTATCTAATGATTAAAAAGATGGGTGCAAAAACGAATACTTGGCTTCTACTCTTAGCTCAGGCACTGATATCTTTGTAACCTCTGGCATGTTACTTCACATGTGCTGTCTGTTGTTAAAGGAAGTACTTATAATATGCTTACATTTAGATTATTGGTGTCATGAATTCTCAGCATATTCAGCTTTCAGTATGTATTGTTTCTTTTTATTTTTAGTTTCCTTCTTTTCTTTCTAAGAGAAGAAGCTATCTGGACACACTCTGACTTTCATGGTCTACTTCTTCAGGAAGTAGAAACCACCATTCTTTTTTTTTTATGTTTTTATTTTTTATTTTTATTTACAGTGGTTTCTTATGTATATTCCTGTTCATTTTGGTGTAAATACTACGGGATGTAGATTTATTTTTTTAAATATTTCATTAAAAATAAATAATGGGCTTTAGAGTTGTGTGCTGTTATAAATGCTGTTAAATACACTAAGCTTTTAGTTTTAGTGGAGAACATATTAAAATGCCTTGGATCAGTTTCTCAGTTTTGGATCTACAAATCTTTGCCTTGAACCCCACTGAAGATTAGGGGGCATAGAGTACAGTGTAAGAAAGACTAGGAAGCTTTGATACATCTCTCTCTGATATACAGAACTATATTTAAACCCTTGCTGCTTGTGCCATCTGTGCCTCTGCAAAGGACTCTGAAGTGGAGAAGGAAGATGGAAGAGAAAAAAGAAGGTACTTCAGGTAGAATGGAGCATATTGAAAATGTATTTCTTATTTCCAATTTTAGAACAAAAATATATAACACTTTTGAACTATACTTCTCAATATTGATTCTTAATTGATACAGTAACTTTAAAAGGATTAGTCAATTGTGAAATGCAGTTTATTTTGTAATGAAGCCAACTGAGCTAGTTCTGGGTGTTTTTTTTCTTTCTTTCTTTTTTTTTTTTGTAACTTTGAATACAGATCTCAGAAGCTCTTTCTTTTCTTTTTGATTACCGTTTGTTCCTGATTTTGTAGACTTCTTACAGCATTTTATGTGCTATCAACCTTAGTATGCTGCATTTGTAGCTGTAATACCCTTTATAAGTTGCTCCTCTTCAAGCCATCAGAAGTACAGAAAATAATTTTACAGTACCCAGCGACTTATTCAGTATTGTTTGCTTAATTTCCATGCCCTGAACCTTGCTTACTCTATGATGGTTTCATACCAGACCTCAAGTTTGTTAAATATGGTCCTGGCCTCATGAAAGCATTAAATGAGTACTGTGAAGTTTTGGGACGTTCCAGCTTTTCCCAGATAAAAGATAAGACCTTCACCTCTTTCAGTGTTCACAATACTAGCCTCTTTTGAATCTATTCCAGTAATATAAAAATAAATAAAAAATCAATACTTCCTGGAATCTAGTACAAGATTTGGAAGAGCAATAGAGATAAAATAAGATAAGCCTTCCCTGTGTGAAATCCTTTCACCTTTGTAAAGTTTTTCCTTGTGTCATGGTTTTCCTGTGAAAAGATTAGCAGGAACTGATGTAATGTTCTGAATGAAAGTGGGTGGATTCCCTTCCCTATTCTCATTTCACGTGCTATACTAATGGCTGTGCTATTCTGCGTACTGAAGATCATTGATAATATGGGGGCTGGAGGTGGATGAGGGACAGTTCTGCAGTCTTAAAACTCTAAGGAGTTAGGAGAGTAACCTAACTGCTTCTGAAGTGCAAAACTTGAGGGTGTTATTTTTTCTCTGTAGCTTCTGACACAAGTCTCCCAGACTAGATAGACAGTGGACTTGGTATGATATAGAAACTCTTAAAAGGAAGAAAGGGAATACTGATGAAACAAATGAAGATAGAATAAAATTTCTAACATAACAACCATGAGTTGGAAGGGATTTTGCTGCTTGCTCTTTGGATGAGCTCCCAACAGAAAAGACTAATATTTAGTCTTGTCTATGGCTGTCTATCAGGAAAATGTGTTGCATCATTTGTCTGCTGCTTCCAGGTGCTTAAAAAAGCTCAGTGGTTGCTCCCATTGAAACTTGTCCAAATGTTAAAATAAGTCTCTAAAAAGCTCAGTTCATTATAGAAGGCCATGCCCTATGGGACAAGAACCAATACACCCACTGCCCTACTTCGTCACTCTCATTGGCACTTCCCTCTCAGTTTTGTTGGCACAAGTCTTTATGGGACCATGTGGTAAACTGGATCAAGGGCTGAAAAACACCCTTCTTTTCTGCTGCACTGTTTTGAAGCAGGATCGTTTCCCTAATCCATCTTGAAGTGTGATACCACAAATAGTTGTGCCAACACCAGCAAAGGTATACTACAGAACTGTCTAGAAATGAGTTGTAGAGATGGGGATATCTTAAGCTGCATTATTGTGAGTGGAAAATTTTATCTGATTTAGTCAGCCTGATCCGCTGGTTAGATAAAGCTGTTGTACTACAGAGAGACCCCAGAGGGCATATAGGCACCAATATTTCATATGCATTGAAGTTCAGAGCCTAGAAAATTTTCCCAGAGAAAGGACACACTATGAAGTCTTTTGAAAAGCTGTGCATGTTTATGCATAGTTTGTGTTTGATTTTATTCTATTCCTTTCAGTTTCTATTATTCTCCCATACAAAAACTCTTGTTACTTCCTTCCTAATTTCACTTAATCAGTATTTTTTTTTAATTTATTATACAAATAAAACAATTGGATTAAATGCTGGAAAAATGAAATTATAAAAATATGAGTTCTAAATATGACAAGCTGTAAACACTCTACAGATATGTAAATAACGGTCCCTTCTCTAAAGACATTACAAAACAATTTGAAAAATTAATGTAATAATTAGAAGGAAGAGCACAAAGGAACAATAGTTCTGTGGTCAGATTCTGATAAATTGTAGCAGGTCACCATATGCATAATCCATCAAAGAAGTAATTTCAAATGAAAGAGTACCTTGGAGCTACATACACTGTAAGTGACTGTGAACTTCTTAATGAGTCATTTTCTACTGTGTCTTGCTTGTGACTGGTTGCAAGTTTAACCATCATCTGCTGCTGCTGGAAAATAAACTTGTGACTATTGTGGATTCCTGGTCAGTGGCAATCCATCCTTCAAGATCACTCTACAGTTACAACTCGGTCAGCAGACTCAAAAGACAGAAGGACCAGATCCCTATTCCATCCAATGTAGCCTTAAAGAGAAGAAACAATGCCAGTGCTCTGTAAAGAAGGTGCAAACACCAATCCAGGCTATATGAATGGTGGATGATGACTATTCCTCAATTTTGAGAGATGGTGATGATGATATACACTAAAAGTGTGTATATTTCTAATGCACTAGTGCTTGTTCTTATTTCTCAAAGTATCCAGCATTCATCCAGGGCAAGGAGCAGTGGCAAGAGCCTGAGGAGGAAGCTCTCATTTCAGCTTTCTGCACTGTACATATTCTGTGAATAAATAAGAGTTCACTCCCTTAGGTTGACAATTTTCACTGAGTGAATTTGCTTGAGACCACTCCTAGTAGTTTTTTTTAAGATCCATAGAGCAGAAAATGATCAAGGAAAGCATTATGAAACAGAACCTGGACTCATCTTGTGAGGGTTGATCTCTCCCACCTTATCCTCACTTCTAATTAGTACAGCTGGGGTGTGGCCCTAAGCAGATAATCCCCCCCTCTGGCAGTACAGCTGAATGCTCTTAATCTTTCAAGTTGTCTTTATTTTATCACCCTCATTCCTTAGTCTGCATACACTTCGTTAGAAAATGGAGTATATCACTAGTGGAAGGGAAGAGTGGGTTTTCTCTTCTCAGCTAAAAGAATTGATCCTGGAGAAAAATGAGAAGTTGTGATGACATTGATTCACGTACCAGCTGAGGTATGAAATACATGAAACTTGCTGGAATACTTTTTTTTCCTTAGTAACCCTTTAAAAATATTAGGGATAGCTCAAATTACTGGTGACTTGAAAATGCTGAATGTGGTAAAACTTTATCTAGGTTTTGCTTATGGCTTAGATGTTGCTACATGTGTAGCAGCAGGAGGAACAAGTCTGGTGCACCCGTGCGTGCCAGAAGAGCCCCCCTTGTATGCAGGCAGGCACACCTGCCTGTGTAGTAGAGAAATGGCATAGAGTAGTGCAGTGAAGTACAAACTGCTTCACAGTATTTTTTTTTTTTCCTTCTTGTTCATCTTGTTCATCTTTGTCTTTCACTATACACATGCAATTATATCCTTCTTTCCCTCCTTCTTTCATATGTCATATATTATTTTGAGCCAAATCTAAAGTTCATTAAGTACTCTGAAATGTCTCAGTGTTGATAATATGTTTAGAAGTATATATTTAAACTTTAAATGCATCCTGCCCATGCAATGTGTGAGCCAGGGGTGTTCAGTTCTGACGGGTTTCTGGATGTACTATAGGGACAAGTTATTCTTGCAGAATAGTTCAATAAATTCTGATACTACTTCTTCTTTTTTTTTTTTTTTTCTTCTGCTCAAATTCATCTATGGTGAGGTACGTTCAGAGAAGCAGATTTATTAAATGTTAAAATGGGATTTTAAGATGGGAAAAAATAAGGCTCTTAGTCAGAAATTTCCCAGATCTGAGCTCTTTACTACAACCATTCTACAAAACTTGCATTTGATTGCCCTGTATTATAATAATAATAAAAAGCTAGAGAGATATCAAAATGTTTTAAGAGACTCTAAATGTGAGCAAACAATTTGAAAATCTTCTCCATATTCTCATACTTACTTGAGTGGCATAATTAGCCTTAGACTAGATGAAAGTTTAAACCCTTTATTTATTTTTTAGTATAGACTAAGAGGCTAGGATTATATTAAAAATTTCACTGAAAACAGAAGCAAGAGTAGAAAATAATACAGATGCAAATGTAACTAACCTTGCCATTGGAATTTCCTGATTTTGAAAGTGGTTTACCAGAGCTGGATCAGATTTTGAAGCATTTGTGCCTCTGTATAAATTTGTTTATACACGGATAAAATTAGTCATTAGATAAATGTCTGCAGGAATGTAAGAGTGCATTCACTCTAGTCTTGCATTTATTTTTCTAGATTCTTTTTTTCTTAAAGTGCTTGAAATTCCTCATTTAAAATTCTCATAAAAATTCTCCAACTAATATTGCTGAGGATGAGGGAGGTCAGTAGCTGGAGAGCTTCTGAGACCCATTAATCATTAAAAGCCCCCCAAATACCATGAATTGAAGGCACATGGCTTTCCTGCTCTTCCCTTGCCCCTCACTCAGAATTTCTTGCCAAATATTAAGAGTAGTGGGAGATTAAGAGCCCACTGAAAGAATGCTGTGGGGAGAGAGAAAAGGACTTGAGTCAGTAAGAGTGTGAAGTGAAAATGCTTTTGTCCACAGCTTGGTGGCTGTGAGATCTGACCCTAAGCACATGCTGTGCATGTTTTAAGCTAGCACACTACTGCCTAATCATTGCAGCATGTAAATGTTGAATTCAAGACACTTCTTATTGAGAAAGGTACTTGATCGAGGTCATTCTTGAACAGAATTCATCCAGCTCCATTACAGGGAGGTGCTAACAGGTTCTCACTTCTGGAGGAAACCTGGAGATGGTTCTGAAGTCTACTTAAAGAAAATAATAATAATAATAAAAAAACCCAAAAACATAATCTTTGAAGTTTGCATGAGTTTTATTTTCTCACTATAGCTAAAAACAAGTTTACGTTTGTTTCTTCAGTTTGTTTGAGTTACGTACTTTGTTTCCTTTAATACGTTTAATTTGCCTCTTCCATCTGTAAAGTGTTTGGCTGCTGAGTGTTAGCTTGATGCTTATGACTTAAAGTGCAGCATGGGAAACTGAGAAGCTCATTCTAGAGCAACTGGGAGATCTGGATTATTTGGGAGAAGGATACTTTTCATTTCTGTTCTAAGGACAACAAAATTCAAACACCTTTCTCAAATGGGTTTATCAATTTCATTAAAATTAAAATAAACCCTTTCATATTTCAGCTACAAATAAGATTTGAAGAAAAAGTTATAGTCCTTCTCCTGTCTCCACAAAGGAATCCCCGTGGCAAAGATGGGATCATTTGAAGAAGCTGACTAAGAGTAAAAGGTTTTACAATTGTACATGATGTACAGCAAAACACATTGAACGCCTAGTTTTCCAGTACAGGAAAAGGTATTTGGTGACATTCTCTTGTCTCAAAACTTCCTTTAACAAATTTCTCTCACGTATTGGCAGATCTCTTTTCCTCTCACAGCATGAATAGCAAAGGAAATTCAGTCCACCTTCCTTTACAACTGTTGATGCAAGAAAAACAGCCTTGTTCTTTGCTCTGGGATCCTCAGATGTCAGAATGACCCTTTGGAACTATTAGTAGCAGGTGTTAATTAGAACAGTCTCTTGGCGGCTCTGGTATACTCTAGGGGCAAGACATGATTTTAAAGCCATATGTACATATCCACTCCAGTCCCCATTCCTGAGCATTACAAAATGCTTCTTGGCCACAGCCCAAGATCCAGATCTGAATAATTAAAGCAGAAAGTTTGGCATTTCACATTTCAGCCTTTTTATCATGCTTTTGGCTTTACATTGATTTTTAAATGTATGAATGGAGTTTGTGTTAACAGTTAGGGATCTTGGCCAGGAGTCACGGTGTTCTTTTGCTTCAGGGTATTGCCGATAAGGAACAACGAATGGTTTATTTTTCTCCTTCAACTAAGTTTCTTTAAAGCTACTCACAAAATAAGGCCATCTTCATACATTTCCAATCAATCTGTATTTGTATCTTTTCAATATAGTTTGGAGAAGATTGATGAGAAAAATATTAAATGGGATTCACTTGGGCACTTACTTTCTCAAAGATGTGACTTACTCTTAACTCGTTGTAGTTCCCTTGGTCGTTAGCACACAGATATCTAAAGCAGTGTTTCCTCATAGTTCCAGTATATTTCATCATACTTTCAGTATCTCTCTACTTAGTTCAGCTCTCTGACCTCAGATAATCAGAACTTTCTGCATACACAGAGTAGTAGTAGATGCATTCACTTTGTGACCGTACCCAGAAAACACCCTAACATAGTTGGTCGGTGGCAATGCATTACACTTCTAATCTTAAAAACCAAAGCCATGTCTTAAACCCAGTCAGACACTTCTCAAATTCTGTGCAAGCCTTTCAGGGTGTTAAGAGAAAGCCAAGTAGTAACTTTTCAGCTACTGACTCACATTTTATCCTGCGTGTAATGGAACTGAAAGTGCTTCTGTGTGATTTGAAACCATCTGGCAGAGAGTCTGCAAACGTAATTCCAGGAATGCTCTTGCACCTTGTAGAGGAGGCACTGGGAATAAAATGCCACTGATAAGTATTTAGGCAAGGTTATGTTGGTGACGCTCTAATAACAAAGCAAAATATGTCTTAACGCTGTGTACCAAACACACTGGGAATGTGGCAGTGCAAATCCCTTGGGATAACAGGAGTTTGGGCTGTTGCTGCATGCCCGTGGTACGTGGTTCTGACCTGGGAGCTGGTGTGTGAAGATCCTCGCACTGCTCTGCAGTGTTGCCAATGCATTTTCTGACATCACTGAAAACACAGAGCCCATTGACATGCTGTTTGGCTTGGAAAACAGTGGAACAGTTTGTGGATATATTTTAAAAAGGAGATTTCACTTAAATGCCATTCCTACTGTAGAATAAGGGTCACAGAAGAAAAAATGAGTGTAAAAAGCCCTACCTTAATTAGCAAGCATTAACCTGGACTGTAAGATATCCATAAATACATGTACTTAAGGCCCAGAATTGGTATTTAGATTTGAAATAGTTCCTTCTCCCTCCCACACCAGGGAGGAAGGCTGATGTGAGAAGCCACACTAGGCATGGGGCTTCTCGTCCTGACTCTGCTACGAATATAACACAAGGCTATAATATAAGTTGTTCAATTTCCCTCTGTTTCAATTTCTCACCCTGTAAAAAGGGGGTGGAGGGAAGATTATTTGCCCTTAAGGGAGTTTATGAACAGAGCAATTCCACAAAAATAATTTTAAAAAGATGCTATTTCTTCGTTTTCTGCGAAAATGTTTTTTAACATCAAAACTAAAGAAACTGGAAAAGTCAAGTTTGAATTTTAAAAATATTTTGCCAAGTTCTTAAAGGTTTGATGATGAACAAGTTTTCACCAAAAAAGCTTTATTGAAAATTTTAGGTTTAAAAATTTTTGTTTTTTTTTTTCTCAAAAAATAAGAGTATAAAAATGCTAACACTAAAGAATACTTCTTGTAAAAACTTAATTTCAGTGGAAAAGCTTTTTTTTTTTTTTTTTTTTTTTTTTTTTTTTTTTTTTTCCTTTTTTTTTGTTACGCA
>VXAA01000556.1:1061187-1082274 GCA_013399115.1 Anseranas semipalmata
TTTTTTTTTTTTTTTTTTTTTTAGTCAGCATTTGCTGTAAGGCTAAATTCACTACTTCAGAATGTTTTTTTGTTTGTTTGTTTGTTTGTTTTCTGCAGATGTAAGATATTAAATAAGAGAAAGAACTGTTTTCTCCTAGCCTATAGTGTTTGGGACTTTCCAGCTTTTTTTTTTTTCTTTTTTCTTTTTCTTTTTTTTTCTTAAAGCAACATTCTTCTATTACATGGTTCAGTAAAAGGTTATCGGGTGGTACTGGAGACCAAGAGCCATATCCTGTATAGCAATGAAAAAGAGAAAATCAGCAAACGTCCACTGTTGTTGAAGAAACTCAACCTTAACCCATCAACCATGAATGCAATCTTTTTCTGGTGGATTTGACATTGCTGGATACTCTAAAGAAGGTCTCAGAATGAACCCACAAACCTTTTTCTAAGGCCTTGTAAGGTATACAACTTTTGATCATTTCTTAGGAGGAAACAGTTGCGACTGTTTGATGATGAATCACTTACTGGTATGCAAGGGTCCACTGTGCCTTGCTCCTACTAATAGTGCACTTCATCTTCAGAAAGCTTCTGCACAGAGATATTTATTTTTGACTAAAAAGTCAGTACCCTTGGCAGCATTTTTCTTTTTTTTTTTCTTGACAACTCTCTATCAGAGAAAGACTTTGCACTTTTCTGTGTGTGTGTCCCCTCCCTGCTCCCCTGCTTCCAAGGTGATATTTGACTTCCAGAGCTGGAGTATCTCATAGCCACAGTCCGAAAAGAGCTTTGAAACACATCTGACCATTTACATTTGCTAAGCTGTGCTAAGCTAGCACACACTCTTAAAATTTTGTCATACTGTGAACTCATGACTCTCATAAGTCCTGAGATCCTCAGCAAATCAAATCCCTAGAGGACTGCAGAGTTGTAAAAGATTTACAGTAATTTTTCATTGGGCATGTTCTCATTAACCCTGAAGGGGCCATTTCTGCAGACTTCTGAGAAAGAATGCTGTGAGCTGGAGACATTGGCAACAATAAATACATATGACATGCACCGAGTTGCTGGACTTGGGACTGGTCTCCCTTTCCTTCCCTTTTCATTGCTCCTTTGTTAGGAAGAGGGTGGGAAGTGGTCAGGTTTCCTTGGGAGAGCAATCCTTTCTGTGTGCAGCTCCCTGTTACATATCATCTTCCTATGTTATGCGTTCCTGCAGCCTTACATGTGGCGATTATGGCAGCGGAGAGAAGAGAACCTGGCTGGATTGTGCTGCAGCAATTCCCAACTGATGTTGGGCTTTGGCGAAGCAGCTGGTATAGATTAGAGCAGCTCTTGGAGTGCTTTCATCTATGGAAGGGCTGGGCTGGCAAAGAACTGGCCCCAGGATAAGAGAAATATATTGGCTTTTTATGGACCTCATCCTCAGCCTCCTCCTTAGTTACATCTAATGAACAATGGCACAGCTGAGAATGAGGCCACACACAGTCTGAAGTTTCTTTTTGTAACTAGATCTTGGGAAAGATTTCCCTCCAATACAGAATTTCATGGATTTCCTTTGTGTGAGTTGTGAAAATAAACAAATAAACCTAGTCTTGCAGCTGGAATGTTTCTGACACCGTGAAATGAATTTGATTTCCCTGTGTAGTGGTATCCCAGAGGCACTGCTCCTTTTAGAAGGCCTTGTAACAGATACCCTTGTGATATTTGAGCACTTCTGGGTGTGGTTCTTCCAGTCAAGCGTCAAATATCTGCAGTGAATGTATATACTGAAGGTGAGATTATTTTGTTTTTGTTGTTGGATGAATAGGGGTTTGGCCACCAGAGCTGCCTCACAGAGTCTGTCTGTGGGGTTGGTAGTCAGCTTTGCACCAAGGCCCTTCAGCTTTATATGTTACACTTTTACCTCTGTCAGACTGGCACCAGGGGTTTTAAGTAACCTGCATATAACCAGCAGTGGAGTTATGGAGCAGAAAGTGTTGAAGAAAATCGCAGGATGGATGTATTTGCAAAGAAAGACACAAGAAGGGTGAGGTTTCATGAGAAGCTCCCCAAGCAAAAAGGGGGGAAAAAAGTGAATATGTATATATATTTGCTGATCACAGAAGGGAACATCCCTGCAAAACATCAGAAAAGCTCAAGAGAAGAGACAAGGGAGGGTATGGCACCGTGCAGGTGGCCATAGGGAGTAAAAGGTAGGATTGCTTCTTCCAGCATCAGTGCTCCATTAGATTGCTTTAAATATCCTCTGAAATCTCATGTAAGACCTTGTGAATGTATTACAGATAACTGAATGCAAGTGCAGAACTATATTCCTTTTCCTGTGCATGTATACGCAGGTCTGGTCACATCTCTTTCCAGAGTGGAAAAAAAGCTAGCAACCACAACATTTAATCATGTAATGCCTTTGCAGGATGTCTGAAAGAATTTCCAGCTATGATAGCTGTGATTTGACCTTCATCTGTTTTCCATGGCTTGGTGAAAAGCATGATTTTCCAATACTTTCTCATTTTTATTTGTGGTCAAGCCAGCAAAAAGATTGCACCTTTCACTTCCTGTTTTAAAATTATTCTTTTAAATGTTTGGAATGTGATGTAATGTGGAGAACTAAAGCAGAAAACTTTTCTCAAGATCTTGAAGACCATACTGGATACCAGGAATACAATGTGTAAATTAAATCCTGGTTTCAGGAGTCACTAGGGAATACCAGACAATAAAAGAGGATTAGTTTATTCATTTGCAAGCATGTGCATATAGACTAGCACAAAGCTTGAATTTCAGTGAAGCAACTCATTTTAGATCCCAATTTACTTCTACTGCAGTTTGCTGTTATCTAGTCTTAAAGCTGTTACTAGGAAAATCGGATCACTGCTGTGGTTTAAAATTCTTATACATGTGCTTAAAATAAATCCTATATCAATACCTAACAAATAAATCATACATGCCATAATTCATTCTGTTGCTGACATGCTTGTTGCCTGACTGTTTCTGGATGGCTGAGGGGTCCCTCTCTATGATGCCGTGATGGGGACAGCACTGCCTATTATGACTGTTAAAGGTGGTGGGCTTTTTGTTTGTTTGTTTGTTTTTAAAAGCTGTTACTCACCAAAAAGAAGCTCTCAGACCTTTAATAAAGATGAAGTGTGACTGCACTGTTGTTTTGGAAGGTAATGTCATGTTTGAGTGGAACGTGGAAATGGAGAGACCCTCATGAAGCCTTCTTCTCTTGCAGTTCATATTCCTCATCAGTGCCATCCCTGCGAGTCACACAAAATGCATATAAATAAATTTCAATAGCTTCATAAAGTACCCAGTACTGCTGCCTCCATGTTTTTGATGGATACTGAAACAGAGAGGCAAATGGCTTCCTAAATAATGTCCAAGATGCAGACACTCTCCTGTTTTCTCCTTCTCTGATCTAACCCTGTGACCTGCAATTGCTTTGCCAGCGTGCTAGTTGTTAAAGTTTTGAGGCAAATCCCATTAATATCAGTGTGAGTTGTTCTGCTGGCTCTTATCAGGCTCTCTGTTCTTTGGTGTTATGGAAACGGTGTGACCCACAGTTGACTTGTAATTATACACTTGAGGAGCAAAGAGAGTGATAAAATGAAGTTGATACTTTATTCCAGTAATAAGCTGACTGAATAGGGCAGGATTTACTGCAGCTGGCCAGGACTAATGGCTGCGAATATTGTGGTGGCTGTGAGTTCTCTCTCTCGTCTGAATGGAAACTCTGAGGAAAATCTGACTCCACCAAGACCGAAACAGTCTTACTAGTGGGAATAAAAGGCATCACGTGATATGGGGATGTCTGTCTCCAGGCTGGGAATGCTTCCAGGCAAGAGATGAGGAGCCAGCGTATTGGAAGTTTGGGGTAGGACACACAAGCTGCTGCTGAAAGGGCCTGTCCACAGTCATCTTCTGCACATCCAAACAGGGAATCTCCTCTAAAGGAGAGAGGTTTTTCTATCCCCGTTTGGTTTTCCCATTGTTGGTTTTCTTCCAATTCTTTGATTAAGTGAGCAAAAAGTGGTCTTAGTTGCATGCAATGCTTGTTCCAATGCTTTTCAGATTGTGGGGTCCCCCATTAAAGCTCCCTGCAGTACAAGTGCTCTGTCCATCCTCTCCCAGTGTGCAGGGTGGCTGCTGGCATGTGCACCGTCTGCACTTAGCACAGGAAGAAAATTAAATTGAAAGATATTTACCAAGAGTTATGAAGTTCTGGTGGGGGTGAATCCTGTTTCCCTCAACATCAAAGATTTCATTGCCTGAATACTGGGTGAAGTTTCTTTGTACAGAAAGCTAGGGAACTTAAAAGCTTAATAAAACATCATTAAATGCATAAGCCTCTGGTCTTCACCTTCATCCACTGCACATTCTCTATAACCAACAGTAATTACACAGTAATAGGCTGAATTTCTAGCACTCTTTTTTTTTTTTTTTTTTTTTCTCTCTCCCTGCTGATGGAAAAAGTCAACCACTCTAAGGCTGTAAACTTTGCTTGTAGATTTTCAGGTAAATCAGTGTTTTTTTGACATGTCAATCTGCTAAGATTTCAGAACAATTGTGCCAAGCATTACTACTAAATACGTATTTTATGGTATCACCTAGTAGTGCTAGGTCTTGTCTGAGGTACTGTACCAACACAAAAGAAAGTCTGAGAGCCAGCAAGTTTGCAAGTGTTTAACTGTCTATGGTACTTCTTGCTTGTATTCTGTCTCAAATCCAAAAGTAACTTTGTAGTAATCTAGACGTATCATACTATTAGTCTGTTTTGTGGGGGTGGAGGAGCATGAGACAGAAAAACATATGCGTTCACATACATACACATACGGGGGTAAGCATACATGTACTTTGACAGCCCAATACTTTAGAAGTATAACCTAGTGTAACAGCACCAAATAATCTGGAAGACGTTTCTGTTCCCCACACAGTGCTGTATCGATGAGGCATGTGAATACCTGGAGGATAGAAATCTTCTCTTGGTGACTTGTTCCTGTGGCACTTTTACAGAAACAAACAGCCAAGTAGACATGTACATGTGCATGTCCATCATTATGAAAAGAAGTAAACTCTTCTACTGCCTGAATCCAACAAAAACGAATATTTGGATTAGGACAGCTTGTATGATTCAGATAACTTTCTGAACTCCCACTTTGATTTTGAATGACGTTAGTTTTCATTGAAATGGTATTGTGTAATAATTCTTTCCCATCGCCTGAATTCCCCATAAATAAGAATCCTACTTAAAGCCAAATTCAACACTCATGAAACTCCAGAGATGAATTTGGCTCATCGTACTAAAGGCATTTATTGTTACATGAACTTTTAATCTGGTTTCTTCCTCTGCTTTTTTTTTTTTTTTTTTTCCTGGTTGGGCTTTGTTTTTGGATACACTTTGCTTTATTATTCTATTGTTATAATTCAGCTCCAGTTGCCCTCTCAGAACTGCATTTGTTTCTTATTCTCCTGGAATAAATTCAGAAAAAGAATCTGACTTGGTATATTAGGATTACTTTTGTCACTAGATCTACTGTACATTAACTCATACTTGCCAGTAATGCCATGAAATAATAATAAAAAATTGCCACATAGATTATCAAATTTGACTTCAGAACCAAATCAAAAACAATCTCTTTATAACCAAACAATCTCTCATAACCCAAGATACTTCTTCCTGTAGAAAGCTCAGTAAGAAATCTGGCTTTAATTTTGACTTGTGGCTCTTGTTAGGGCTTGTTAACTTTATTAATCTTTCTTCTTACCCATGCAATATGTATTTGTATGTTTAATATTAATACTTCAGTTGCCAATAGCTGAACAAAAATAGCCACTGCAGTATGAGCATTCCAGTTAGGAATTCTCTTTTATGCAGTAATCTATACATTTTTAACCCAAAAGGGGGAAAAAATATATAGGGGAGTAGCACATTTCTTCCTGAGATCTTAGCAAGGTAATTCCTTTCTCTTTGAAGTGTCTCTTTCAACATCATCCTCAGGATGCCCTACCTTCTTCAGTCCTTGCTGTCTGTAGTGAGGAAAAGTCATTAAGACAGATATGGATGGCATTCATTTTATCGGTATGGAATTTGCTTTTTAGTTTAGGATAAGGGCTTCCTGTTGGAGAAACAATTCCAGTAAACACAGTCATTCCAGTGTACCGTCTTTTACATTGTCTAATCTTATGGTGTTACTTCAGTTTTCCATTTCTCTTGGAAATTCCAAGGAACTGTCATTTTGTTTCCCGTTTTGCTGCTAATGGCTGCAGAATGGACACACACTGTACTTTCTCACAGAAACTATTTACTTTTCGTTTGTCATTGACCCTATCTGAACAAAAATGTCTTTTTTTACTCTGAGAGCAAGTGGAAAGTTTAACAGCTTAGAAAAAGCAGCATCTTTCTTTCTGGTAGATACCTCTTGCTCAGTCCATTTCCATGTAATTTCCATTCCCCCCACATCCTCAGCCAGCACACAGCACAGCCTTCAACAGTAGGCATTTCCTTTGGGACTTGTCTTACACATATTTTTAACTTCATTTTTATGTTGTAATATACACACCTCACTGACTGGGGGCATCTGTGGCATAAATGTAACTTGTACAGGAGAGTCAAATTTTCCTCTTCAGATATCAGAGACCAAAGTTTTTCTCCTGAGATATCAATCTCTGGAATAGTGTGGTCTAAATATATTTGGACCATTGTTTTCTGTCCATTGCTTGAGAGCCCTGTCCCACAGGTGCATCTTCCACTGCTCCTCAGTGAGGCTGTGGTACCTACTGCCTCAGATCTATCCCTGAGTTTGGCCTTTTCGATCTCCCTGCACGCAGAAGGTTTGCTTGCTGGTGCCTTCTCCTGCCAAGTTGTTAAATACCACGTGGGTATTGAGGCAGGGGGAGATGAGCTGTGCAGTTGTCATTGCTGACCCCGTAGTGAGCCCTGAGAGTTTTGTGGGAGAAACCAGCACTACTCAGTTTCTTTAGTGTTGCTTGAAAAACCCTACCAAGCACTGGGAAAGGCTCAGCATGAAAAAGAAAAATCCCAAACAGCCATTTGCATGTCTTAAGTCTCCACTAAAAAGAAGACAAAGGTTTCAGGCCCCACCCTTAAATACGATCCAGGCCTCACTAGCAGAGCCAGGCCTCATTTTAAAGATGAGTTGGCAAAAGCGACACAGACAGGAAAGGTTCCTGCAGCTAGTTTGTTTGAGTGGTGACATTTATCTTTCTCCAAATGAAAATGAAACCTCTTCCTACGCTGTATGACCTCTAGTCAGTTGAATCATGATGAGACGTTATATATCAACATCTGTTTCTACTGTGTCTATTTCCCATATGTATCTTTCCATGTTATGAACTTTTCCTCTCTTTGTTTTTCTCTCTCCCATTTTTTATTTTATTTTTTTTTAATTACATCTCATCTATCCTCTGGCCTTCTCTCATTCAGTAGTGTGACAATGAGAAGGAAGCTTATTTTATGTTCTGCTTTGTCCCCTGTTTCTTAGTATTTTATGATATAAGTAGCTACCTTTACAGGAAGGGACCTCTGTGATTTTGTGCTGACTTTGCCGGAGTGCAAGTAATATAATGGACTCCAAATCAAATGAATTTGAAAGTTGGAGCAAAAATATGGTGTTACTTGTGTTCCTGATAGCAATGGGTCAGGGAAGGACTTTTTGTGCAGTTGGTAAGAATGTTGGCTAAGAAAACGTTAACTCTCCACTAAGAATGAATAAACTTTTAGTAGAAAGTAGCATGCCAAATTCAAGTCAGAAATTTGATCTTTTTCCTGCATTATCTCCCTCAATCTAGTTCTTTAGTTAATTCTACTTTCCAGTAGCTGTTTCCCTTGGAAAACATTTTGCTTGCAAAGGCTCTCTTTGTGTAAAGAACTCTGATCTCAGCTGTTATTTCTCTGATAGCTCTCTGGGATATAAAATCTTCAATGTTAAACATACCATGAAGAATATAAGTACAGTATGTTTAATTTGAAACCAAGTCTTAAAAGTACAACTCATGGAAAATACTGGAAGTGATGCTGAATGGTAGTATCATCATCACTTACTCTTTGTGGTGTTCTAAAACAATGCCTTTTGAAGCATCTTTGCACTATGGTGCTTCTTTACCTACAAAACTGTTTTCTCTGCAGGCGAGTTCTTCTTAGTTGTCATTTTGATACCTTTTTTTCTTGCAGACAAGCTCCTTTTCCACTCATAATGTGGACGTCTGTATAGCCTCTGTCTTGGCAATATCAGGTACTGTTTTAGAATCTGCCCTCCAGTCATGACAAATTTCTGAATTTGGTTCTGGGAAGGCAGGGGAGAGATATTCTTTATCTGAAACGGAAGTGCCTTTCATTATTATTGACAGAAGAAAGACAAGGACAGTGCTAGAGTACACTGATAGTTGCTTTGTTGTACCTCCTGGACAAAGGCTGTCCATCTCCTTGTGTAGTGCACAGCACAGTAAAGCCCCAAGTCCAAGAGAGACTTTTTGGCTCTGATATAAGATGAGTACTCAATAGTAAATCTGCCATGGAGCATGACTCTGCTTTGGTAGTGAGATAAACACATGGAACAAAACAGCTCTCTTCTGTCTCAGGTTTATATATACTGCAGATTCTAAGCTGAATTCAGCCCTGAAGCATGACATCGGAGCAAGAACATTTCACCAGATCAGAAGATTCAGGAATCACAAGCAAGCCTTATGAAACTTAAATTAGTATCTAGAAAAATTACTTCCTAAGGGTCAGAAAGAATCCTGTGAAACACTGGGGTATATGGACAGATGTAACTTAGAGGTAAGGTAATATGAAAGAAAATGCTTTTATGATTCCTTGAGCTAAGAAAAGCGCATCTGGTAAGGGTCACCTGATATGTCTGAAGGCAGCCAGGAGCATAGACAATACTACACGTGATGTTGAGATTTACAGGAAATGGGATCCCAGTGTGGATGCCAACTGGGAAAACCTAAAGAGCTCTGCAGAACTTCCCCCATAAGCACATTTAAAACTCAAGGTGAATCCACTAGCTACTTGTTTCTGGTAGCCTTTAGATTGGCTCTTCCTCTTGTTGTAAGAATAGATTACAATCATTTTAGAAATGAAGGAGTATAAAAGCAGCTTCACCTGTGGAAATGTTTACTCACTTCCAAGAGTACGCAGCAGACAGCACAAACGGGTGTGAAGGGTAAACTCCCTCTCTCTGCAGTTGTATGTTGACAGAAGCAGAGAAGAAATGTGACACAGACTGGTTTCATCCTAGTACATCTCTCTTTTAGCTCAGGAAAATGTGCATGTATGGTGAGAAGAGTTGGAACAAATGTGTCCAGTTAGAGCTCTGCATTCAAGTTGTGCAATCATCGGGAAGGCCAGATAAGGGGATCCATTTTACCCCTTTTCACACCCATTTCCAGGACTACATCTATCCAGATGATTAGTGGTGTTAATGTTTCTCACAACCACATTTTTATTTTTATTTTTTTACAGTGTGAGTACCTGTGGTTGAGCAGCTGCAAAGAGGTAGCAGTCTCAGCATGACGTAGAGTGCTTATGTTGCAGTTTTATTCTCACAAAAGCAGAAATGCCAAGCCTTGCTATGTGAAAGGCTGTAAAAGGAAAAGTGCTTAATGTAGAAGTAGCAGTGCTAACAACCTTAGCTGTGTTCTTATTAATATATGTGCACCTACTTTTGGCAGAGACTAAACTGCGTTTAAAAACTGCTTGCAGGTGCTTTTTTTGAGGATTTAAACCTGACCATGTTGTATTTTGGGAGTTTTGTTTTTCATCTTTTCTAAAAACAGCAGCAGAAGATTTTAATCATGCTGCAGATTTCACACTTAAGAGAAATCACAAAATGTCCCATCCTCAGCTGAAGAGCTAGAAAAACAGTTAGGCTTAGCTGGTCTAGTGTTGGAAAATGTATAGAAGGATTTCCATCCAGCAAGCAAACAAAAGTGCATTGGAATGAAGAGGAAATTCACATCTAAGGAGGAATTGGAAGACGATTTTATTTTTCATTTTATCTTTTTAAATTTGGTTCTCTCTTGGGTGAGATCTTGAAAACTGAGGATTAGAAAGTAAGTGTTTTCACTCTTCATTCTCTCTATTGCAAGATTATATCAGAGTCCATGATGAGTTGTTAGGGTGATGAAATCCCCAAAGTTAGAGACGCCAAACTGCTGCTGATGGCTATATTTGGTAGCTGTTAGTCTAGCTTCTTACAGAGGATTTAGGATTAAATCAGAACAGTTCATTTTTCTTTCTCCTTTGAATGACCAGCAGTTCAGAGACTTATAGGGTACGTGTTTACCTCTGTTGTAAGCTCAGTATCATCATCTTTTCATCTTTTCTTCCCATGTGTCCACTTGTCTGTGACAAAGGCATGAAAAAAGAATGAAAGCTGTCTCTTTTCTCCCCACCTCCTTAATCGAGTTCTGCATCTTACTCAATACTAGCGATTGTGAAATTTCAAACAATGATCCATCAATTTCATTTTGAATGCCAGAGGCTTCAGAGAAAGGCAGCAACCATGTCACATCTCCGTGCCTCTGGTTCACAGTTCAGTGTTGTGGCTTCTTTAGAACACAAAACTGGATTTCATTCCTGATCTTTGGTGATCTGCTGAAACAACAATTTATGAGCAGTTATTAACCCTCTCTTAACATGTAGAATTACAGAAGCTGGTGTCATGAGTGTTTTCTTCCTGGTCCTCATGGTAATCTCTTTCAAGTACTTCTGAATATATCTGAAGCAACACATTGAACAGCTGACTGTGTTATCAATTGGGGAAAAGTTTCTCCTTCGTCCCACACAAATAGTATTTGTTTTTTATATGTTTTTCAGTAAGGAAGTTCATGCATGAGCATTTTTACACAGAGAAAGCAGTAAGAGGTGCTGAGAGGTGAGAGCTGTTCATTTAGATTCCCTAGTAGATAACTTGCAAAATTCACATTCCTAGTATAGTACTACTGCTCTCGTTCAACTCCATCTCCATATGCCTCAGATTTGGGGTAGGGGCAGACAAAAATGGGTCATAAAAAGGTTTTGCAAATACCAGTGGTTGCAGTACCTGGGCAGAGGTGTGGATGGGAGGCAGGATGTGACAAAGGGACCCACAATTCTCTCTGTCTCAATGGTTACATTGGAGACTTGTTCTATCAGGGATCCAATCTGGGAGCCCACCTTGTGGTCTGCTTAAATCCCCTGAGGAGATCTAGTAGAAGTCCAAACCCTCTTCCACATGAGAGCTGTTCCAGATTTCTACCGCTTCTCCAATATTTTTTTTTCCCATTTTATGTAAACGGGGATGTCATCTTCAGCCATATATACATTTCACCCTGTTCTAAATCCTAGAAATCTCACAGTACCTTATAGGTGTTATTTAAGTTGGGACAACTGGTCTCAAAATTCTTTTCCTGCTCTGAGTTTGTGAGACATGAAATTGCACACTCCAAGAACATGATGACAAGGGAAGGATCTTCTTCACTTTGCATTAAATTTCTTAAATTCTGTTCCCTTAACACAACTATTTTTGATGCAAAGCAGTGCAGGAATGGGAATCAATACACTTACCCTTCAGATTTCTAAGGATAAAGGTAAGTAGAACTACATGTTTGAAAGTTTTCCTGGAAATTTCTGTCCCTCAGATTTTTTCTCTCTGCCAGTTTGCCAAACCAAGTCACAACATAAGAGAGTGACTGAACATAACACAGTTTTTGTTTTGGCTTTTTATTTGACCATATGAGTCAGCAAGAGTTGTTAACTTGAAGTCCAGATAAATGGTGTTAATACATATTTAGAAAAAATGTAGGTGTAGCCAAAACTGAACCAGAGTTTTGGGCACATTCTGTGACTTCTCCGTTTTTCTGTTGGTTGCAGGAAAACACTATGGGAGAAAAGCAAAGCCAGTGAGAAGGTGGTAATAAGAGAGCTGTGATACTTGTTTCATAGCAGAAGCAACAGCAATAGCATGTTTAATGAAACCACTTCATCTTCCTTATCTTTTTTCCTTTGTCACATTTGTACTGTGCTGTCCCAGAAGAACCCACTTTTTTCTTTTACAGGAAAGTCTGCTTTGTTTCTCTCTTCCAATCTTTTCTTTAAGTGTATTTAGGGAAGCTGTTCATGACACATTCTGTACTGTTAATATATCCTCTATGTGTCTGACTAGATCTGAGGTATGATTAGTCTTCATGGGTTGTAAAGTACTTCCGAGCTAAAGTCAGAGCTGGGGGGAAGTTCAGTATTTATGCAATGTAAATATGCAAAAGAAGTCAGCAATGCAGAAAGGGTGTTTGGGAAGTTGGTCACTGAAGTCTAAATTGCAGGCCTTGGAGACCACTTGTCAGCTCCTAAAACCAGTCACATTTAGGGAAAGAATGAAGTGTAAACAGCCAGCTGCTGGTTTTGGCAAAGGAGACTTGGATGCATATAGCTTACAGCCCCCATGAGGGGTACGCTCAAAAACCAGGTTAGATCTAGACATAGACAACTTAACATACCAAAAGTATAGTTACATTGTTATCACACTGTTATCATGAGGGCTGTCCTCAGATGTGAGGTTGATTTCTGTTAGACCAAGTCACCTGATCTACCTATGCCTCAATCTACTTTTTCTGTAAAGGAGATAGTGGTTTATGATCTTTCTCTTTAAAAATTCTTTGAAATCTGTAGTGGTGGGGTAAAAAGCACTAGTGATAATTTCAGTGGAGATTGCTGATCTGCAGTGAAGAACAAAGTATTTTTAAAGTATCTGAAGAAACAGAGCACCATGTTCTCACATGGTGTAAACATGGAAAGGCTCCAGCTGATGTCAGTGGATCTGTGCTGATCTACATCAACTGAGAGTCTGGCCCACTCTTTATGAAGACCATTTCATACTCTTTCGGGTGAAAAATGACCTACAAGGCCTCTGTCTCTGGCTGTCCTCTTACTGTTGGGCTCAGTACTTTCAGCACAAAATCTCCCTGCCAGAAGCACCTTGTGCTCCAAATGACAAATGGGATGCTAAGATTATGAAAACCCAGTGCAATCAGAAGTCTGGCATTTGCAAAGCTGTACTTTGCAGACTCTTCAGCCATTTTGTAATAGTGTTTCAGGACTGGTGCACTAACAGGTTTAAATGTGCCTTAATCCGCTTATGTAATTTAAGCTCCTCTGGGAGTAGTGGGCATTCATTAAATCATTTTTTATGGTGGGAGTTCTATCGTATTGAGCCAGATGCTGCTTTCCATGAGATATACTATTGTGCCTGGCCCAAACTAAGCTGAATAACTCCATCAACTTCGATTAAGCTATAAAATAGGTCTCTGCTATGTATTAGAACGCATCAGAGTACATCCTTGGCTCTTCTAAGCACCTGAAAAGGTTGCATGAATGTTACTTTATCAGCCATGCTACAGCTGACAGTTTTTCCCCTTCTTTCAATATTACTTTTGACTTTTTCTACATCATTACCCATCCTACAGACAAATGCTCATAACGGCTGATTTAGCTGAGGAGGAGAAACACATTGGTATGCAATGGCTCAGGGGTCTTCTTTATTGCTGAATATTGCAGGAAGGTATCCAAATTAGAGTGAACTTCATTCTAAAGGGAACAAGAAAAATGATTCAGACCACGTTCTACATTATTTACTCATTCACCATTTAGTGAATTAATACACTTCACAGCAAAATAGCTCTGCATATTTTGCAAATGTAGATCCAGTCCTGTGTTTCTGCCATGCCCAGACTGCTCTTCATCTTACAGGAGTTTGGAATTTGCTAGGAATGTGAGGGCAAACAGTCATACAAGGCATGTTCTCTCTTGACATGAGTTACATCTGAGATAAGGCCAGACCAGAAGCCCTATAGGTGTAAATAATGTATACAACAGCAGCAGCATTGTTTTTCAGTTCCTTTTTGAAACATATTCTCTAAGAGCTCTATTTTATTTATTTATAGATGAAATTGTCAGCATCTGCTGGATAGGCCTGAAATACGTTTTCTGTCTTACTCTCTCTTTTGGCTCCCAAGGAGAGATAGTTGTGTGTATTTGCACATCACCAAGCACTATTCTTTGTGGCTTTCATACTCTGTAGTCTGTGCTTGGGGGAGTTCAGTTTGATTCTCTTGAACTGACAGTTTAGACTGCAGCCAGTATACAGCAGTATGAACTTGATCTTTTGCTGCTCAATTCTCCAGGACCTGCCTGGCTTTCTGCTTCCTGCCACGTTGCTCAAGTGCTGCATCACCTCTTACAGTCACTGGGCAGGCAGGACCTCATCTGTTGCACTCTGCCCAGCCAGGCTGAGACACTGATATGTGTCCACCATATGAACAGGCCTGGTTGTTGAAGGCCCTGGGTCCTATTCACATCCCTAGTGCTGCTTCCCATATTCCTTACACTTTCATTTATTTAAAAAGTAAAATACACAAAAGACAGCATGTCCATGTCAGTAGTATAACACAATCACTGATAAATAATGTGCCCTACAAGAGCTCTGTGTAGGTTTCTGTAGGTATCAGCAGCTTCAAGAAGTGGTGGGTTCAAGTCCTATAAATCCTTTCTTAAAAGAAACAGATTTATGGTTTGAGCACAAGCCAGAGCTATATTCTTTTTTTCTGAGTTAAAGAAATAAAAGTAAGTTCTTACGTCGTGTTTTGAAGATTACTTTTCTCAACTTGCAGACGTTCAGGCATCTTTTGGAACATGAAATAATAAAATATTTTTATGGAGTGGGGAGAAAAACAAAAACCCACAAGAAACATGATAACCATGTATATCATCTGTGCAATAAACTAAAAAGTAACAAATGGTTTGACTGGAAATTTGGCCAACTTCAGTGTTCCCAGCTGCAACTATCTGAACTGAAGCTGAAAACTGTCACAGAGCAACCCCTGACCCTTTTAAAATCCACCTGTAATTCCAGACAGGTTTAGCAAAACTGAAGGCCACTGGGATGTGGTTGTCTACACCACTCCTCCCAAGCTTTGCAGCCAAGCCTTGTTGTTGGACGAGGAGCTCTGGGGTTCAGCTCTGGCACAGGAGCTGGTGGGTCCCACTAACTGTGAAGTTTAGCTCTGCGCTGTCATGCTCTTTTTGGGCACAGTGAATTCAGCTCTGGCCATTTGTGTTCCATTAGGTTTAATTTTAAGTTAATTGGGTGCTGTCTGCTTGGCAGCACTTTGCTAGTCTAGTCTGGACCCCTTCTAAGCAATCTCCAACTGGAGAACATGGGGAGAAAAAACATCCCTGGAAGGAACCCAGGCTCCCTGGCACAGTGTCCTGGACCATGAGAGAGCAAGCTCTACGTTCCCTCCTTGACCTGTTTTCAAACCACAGACTACTGCCCGTAAAAACAGGAACATGTGATTAGTTCAGCACTGATCTTGTGCAGTTCCTGTGCCTTTTCTTGACTCTATGCACAGCAGCACTCTCTTATAATTTATACAGCCGGAATACAGACAAGGATTAAAAAGGGCAGTAAAGTATGGTGCATAGAAGAATCTGTAAGAAACATGTGGCTGACCTGGCCTTAGATTTCATTGGGTCCCCACATGTAGTGGCTTTATCCATTACACTATTCTCCTAAAACTGAACAAATTCACACTGCTGATAAAGTGAGAGGGTCCCATATGACTCTATGGCCTGTGAAAGACAATTTAAGCAGCACTATCTAAGGTAATTACAGTGTTGAATACATTCTCTTAGAGGCAAACCTTTAAAACTCACAGAAGTTAAATAAAAAGGTTTATATACAGATGGAGTTTTATCGCATACATCTGGAGCCAATCAAACACTTCACTAATGAAAGGTATAATGGCAAGACAAGGACAAGGTTTAAAAATACATGTTTTAGGAAATGTCTTTGATGGAAGTCAGTTTTCCAACCACTGGAGAGTGACAAACATTACATTGTTCTTAAAGGTGGCACATAATTTAGTAAGTGATTTTAAACAGAGTTCATCAGCTCTGAAGGAAATATTACCAGCAGTGTTACAAGTTTTAATGAGAGTGGAAGGGAGGGATGTTACAGAAATGCCTAGCTCATTTAGGACTGAGAACAGTTAATGAGCTCCTGACATGGGAGGTCTTGTTCCAAGAAATTTCTCTGAATTCCTGGAGTATATTAGCCCTGATCTTTTTCCACAGGAGTCAAAGGGAATGCCACCACTCTGCTGTGTGGGAGCAGGCCTGCCTGACTCGTTAGCTACTTTATGGTAGCCAATGAAGACATGGTATTTTGGGTTTCTTTTGTTTAGTTTGAGATTGCAGATGGAATGTTATGGGCTTTGTTTCTATTTTGCTGTTGTTTCTTATGTCTGTACCAAAATACAAACAAGGGCAAAACATAACATTCAAGATTCTGATTCTTAAATCTAACGGTAGGTAACTCATCACAGATGCTTTTGCCCAACCTAAAAGGAGAAGAAATTTTTTTTGACTTTCTTTAACTGCTTCGCTGATGAAAACTGTTGTGGTTTCTAAACAATACTTACTACATATAGATTACCCAAATGGAAGGTATTCCATTGAAATCTCAGAAATATTAGTTATATATTACTGGTTGGAGTCTGTTTTTTGTCCCAGGTATCAGGTATCTTGGATAACCTTGAAGAAATTAGATTTCATCTAGATAAAGGGAAGCGCTGACAGGACTGTGAAGAGACTGTAATAGGCTTCAGGGTAAATCTTGTTTCTTGAAAGGTATTTTCTTCTATTAGTGCTTCTCACAGTGAATTTTGTGATAGTTACCAGCCCCAATATTATTTCTCCTGAACAGAAATCCTCCATAGCTAAAAAGCTATGGTGTCAATAGAAGTAGGTGCTTCTTTATTTGCCAGAGCTTCCCATTTTGCCTCCATCTGTTCAGCTGCTGAATGAAACAGCATTTTCCATGAACCTTTCACTATTTATGCAATCTGTGGAGTTCCTATCTTGTGACATCTTGAAAAGACACGTTATTTGGGAAAAGCTGAGTTGCTGTCCTCTGATAACCTAAGCCAATGTAAATGTGTTTTTTGAAGACCACCCAAATACGATCGCTCATGTCTACAGATCAGTTCATCTCGATGTTAAGTAACTCACTCTGACAAAACAAGTAATAGAAAGAACAATTATAAAGCCTCCCTTGCTACTCAATAGACACTGTCTTTCCCAACATAGTTTTGGGGTTTAAATTTGCGTTATTAAAACATCATGCATACTTTAAAAAGTTAAGCAATTACATAAAAATATACTGGAAGTTCAGATATGGAATAAGAACCCTATTGCAAATTCTGGTGTGTGGCTGAGTAGTAGAACAGCCAAGCAGATGCTGAGAAAGTGATGTATGCCATTACAGAGTCTGAGACCTGGAGACAAAATACTAAAATGTAGAATTGCTTGCTAAAGCACATATGTGGTAGGAAAATATTTTTATGAAGAAAATCTCAAAACTATTTACAGACTTTATAACTGAAGAAAGTTATGTTGTAAAGGAGTTGTAATGATGGGCTGGAAAGGCACAAATTACCTGAGACAGCACAGTTTTAGTGCAGGACAAAAATAGGGTCATTTAGGAGTGGTCCTAACTTCAAAGCTACTCCCAGAATTGGAAGAACTACTCAAAGTACCAAAATAGTCATGGATGATGAGGTCTGAATGGAAGGCACACCTACTGACATTTTCCTATTTGCCAATTTTTATAACCTTATAAACAATCAGCAGGTGGGGCAAACACCACAACTTCTTACTTTCAGCACCCACAGAAAAAGTTGTTCTGTAGGAATCTCTGAGACCTAAGAAGCTCTGAGATTCTAGTGAATTTAGAATGAAGTACAAAACCAGAGTCCTGACTGCTTGTGGTCACCAAATTTTCATGGCACTTCTTGTGTGAGTAGGAGTGCTGGCACCAGCAGGCTGGCTGGAGCCAGAGGGGTCAACACGTTCTGTTGACCTGGAAAGACCCAGCACAGTTTCAGTTCTGTACAGCATGCTCATGTGTCAGAAACATTTAGCTTGTGCTGTGTGCTGCTAAACAGCTGCAAAGTTCCACCTTTGTGGTGGGTAAAGCAGGGACTGATGTGATTTAAAAATTTTAGATGTTTACCAAGGAGTTACACATCAATGAGATAGATATATACAAGAACTTTAATACAGATGTGAAGAACCTCAGAACTATATTGTGTCCATGATTTATGCAGTCATATAGCTCTCTGGATCCCTTTCAACATGAGAAAGTCCAGTACATCTCTAGAAGGATATTCTGATGCAGATACTTGCTTTAAGAGGACAGAAAAGGAAAAATGCAATGGAAAGTTGGACTGGCATCCCAGTTCCATTCATGTTAATGGCAAAGAGCCCTATGATTTAAATAATTTAGGATATTGCCTTAATTGGTTCTGGATACACAATCTTCTGTTAATGTCTTTCCTCCCACAGTTTCTCTGAAGGAATGTGCTCTAATGAGAAAATGTTCTGTCTATTTTATTAAGGACTGAGTGCTAGCCATGAAGACAGTTCCCATAAGAATCACCATGCAGAGGTGGATTAAATCACAAACACCAGAGCCAAGGGCCCCAGCTGCTGGAGTCATGTGTTTATCACAGAATTCAAGCTTCTGTCTTTTTTAGAGGGGGGACAAAAAGACTTTGAAAACACAACTACTGTGTAACTGAGGAAACTGTGTTGAAAAACACAGAAAGCCCTGAGAGGTACAAACTGTATCTTAGTACAAAACCAATTCCAGATTCATTGACTAGGTCAACACAAAAAACCTCTTCATTTGCAAGTGTCTTAAAGCATTTTGTATGAAAAAAAAATCTCAGAACTTAACTGAAGTGTTTTAGCTCAGGCCACCTATGGATATTGACCCAGAGGTTAGGAACAAAGTCCTCACACTCTGTTCTGTTCTGTGGACACAAAAAGTAGCCAGATTTGTTTTTTTTTTTTTTTCTCCTGACCAAGTGTGCCTCCTGATCATGCTTTGTACACCTGAAAGTCAGGCAGGCACGTGGCAGCTGTCACTGCTTGTCCAGGGCAAGGAATTAGGCTGCCTGCAGAGATCCCTTGCAGCGAGCTCTCCTCTCTCCACACCCCAGCTTTAGAGCCTTGGCTCAGCACTGGCTGTGAGTGAAAGTAATTGCAGCCAGCAGCTCTGGTGCAACCCAATCCAAGAGCATTTTTTTTCTCTTTTTAAAGATTCATTACTTTATTCTGTTTACATTTAGTCTTTTTTACTCGCAAAAGGGCATCAGAAAGTCTTGTTGGCAATTCACCGTGAAGAGAGAAGGGAGATGGAAATGGTTACACAGGGTTGTCACTGGTGGTTCAGGCAGGATTAAAACACAGTGAAATAGAAGGATTAACTAAAAGTTTGTGTTGCTTCATGTCAGAACCTTGTTGCATCACCTAAGGGCTCGCTGGGAAGAACCAAACTTGGTGGAAACGGTGAAATGCAGAAGCCAGATAGTAAGTCATTTTGGGATGACGGAGTGGGTAGGAACAAGCCCAGTGTCACTCGGGGTGGAAATGTGTCCTTTGCCATTATACCTCACTAGGAAAAGACAGCCATGCTGGCCTGGGAGGGACAGTGGCCCTTTGCCAATGTGATTGCAAGAGAGGAGAAGAGGCCCTTCTCTGGCTTTTCTAGGGCACCAGGCTGCCCTCTCCCAGCGCGGTACTCTAGATCAGCAGTTCTTTTTTCCTACCCACAGCAAAAGGTTAAAGCACAGGCATGCTCATTTGCCTGTGAGGAGGGTGAATAATTGTACCTGTTTCTTGGATGGGAAGTGTGTTTGTGTCCTCACATGTGCTTTTTTTGTTTTCTATAACGTGGCCAATATTTTGTTGTGGAAATTAAAAGTTAAATGCCTGTATAGAATTTAAGGGTAACTGTCTTTATCCAGGCACCTCTACCTTTTCTGTAAATACTGCACATAATAGATTATAGTTAGGTGAGCTTTCAGCATGAATAAT
The DNA here is from genome assembly GCA_013399115.1 of Anseranas semipalmata. Classification (NCBI taxonomy): domain Eukaryota; kingdom Metazoa; phylum Chordata; class Aves; order Anseriformes; family Anseranatidae; genus Anseranas; species Anseranas semipalmata. The sequence goes on from VXAA01000556.1 coordinate 1,081,108, forward strand.
AATTTCAGCAACTTTCTTAAGCAAGCTGTAACTACTGCATCTGCTTAATGGATTATTGATTATAAGGTCCTTGAGATCTCTCTGCAGCCTATCCCTGGTGCATTTTGGTATACATCCTCTATGGTCCTTCATGTCAATCTATTGGCACATATAGCCATGTATAAGCCTTTGCATGTTATATATGTGAATAGATATGTTTTTATGTCTCTCATCTGCATTTCCTCACGTACATATACTTTTCATAACAAGAGCTACAAAGGCATGGATGGTGTTGTATTGTTTTTCCTTCAGAGCAACAGGTTTGTTGTTTTGAATGTTTCAGCAAGTGAATGTAGTTCTCTAATAGTGGTTCTTGAAAATAAGATCAGACATTTGTATGTAAAACTCAAAATCTTAGCTGACACCTGAGCTCCTGAAAACTGGCAGTGAAGTTTTGCTTTGTACTGCTTAAAAATTTGAAGCCACTTAGTTTCCAATGCATACTGGTTCTGATTTAAGTTTTCTGATTTCCTGATGTATAGCTCAGGAGGGCTCTTACTTTTGAACATACTCTTGTAAGAAATCAGAAGGAGTTCTGCTCCCCAGCAATACCTGAAAATAGAGATCTGTGTGTTGGGTCCTGTGGCACTGCAATGATTTTGCTATGGAATGGTTTTGTCTGAAGTGACCACGTGAAAGGAGCTGTGGTACTGCACTGAAGAGGTGCCATGCGGGATCCTTTGCTAAGGATATGCAAATGTTTTCCTCCTGTTCAGGCTTTCTGTGGTTGAATTTTTGTGTAAACATAATGAAAGAATGAATGGCCAGTAGCACAGAGCAGGACTTTGATATTGATTGGTGTCATCATTGCATAACACTCAGGGACCCTGTAAGAAGCAGGGTCAAATCAATCTTAATGTGTTTAAATACCCAGAAATAAAGTAGTGGAAAAATTTTTGGAAAAAATGATCAGATTTTACCAGAACATGATGTTTGTTAAGCACTGAGCCAGACCAAACTCCCCTTGTCTTCAACAAAACCATGATTTCACCAGCTGTTTTAGCTGAGGCAATGATAACAGACAATTAAATCAGGCGAAATGCAAGGCACTGTACATATCAAAATGTACTTTGCAGATTTATGTCTTCATTTACTGAAATGAATAGTGTGTTGTCCTGGTTTCAGCTG
>VXAA01000557.1:0-53382 GCA_013399115.1 Anseranas semipalmata
GCAATTATTCATCTACAGTTACATGTGTATACTAGCACCTCTGAAATGGACACTAGGAATAGAACGGATTTTACCACTCTAAAACAACTGACAGAAAACGGAGATTATTTTTTCCCCAAAGCAAGCTCCCAAATCTTGTATGAAGTGTTACAGGATTCCTGTCCACAGGGAGACCTGATGTTAGGTAACTGCAGTAAAATGAATGGTACTCAGATTACCTATAGTGCTTTAAAATGATGAAGGACAGTCAGCCCTGGGAAAAGTCAGATCTGTGGCTGCAGGAAGTCTAGATATTTCAGTCACAACCTCAGACCACTAAACTGTTCCTCCTGCCTTAAAATGAACTTCTTCATATTGGCAAAGTGCCATTCAACTCTACTGCATGATTCAGAGACCAATGAGTCCATGCCGTTATTGAACTTATACTAGTATATGCCAGCATTTGTTGAAGTAAGAACTCTACTATTTGCCAGCCTCTGATTCATGCAAACACAGAAACCCATAAAAAAATTAAAAAGTACTTTGAACTCTTTTCCAGATAGTTTTCATGATCCTTTTAATACCTCCTATAAAAGCAAAACAGAACTTCATATACATCCAAATGAGAGTACAATACAGATTTGATTGACTTCAGTGGGAAAACCAGAAGAGCTCGACTGAACAAATATAGACTGATACTTTCTAGATATTTAAATATGCCTTAAGTAAATATTTGCACCAAAATGATTACAGTTGCTGCAGCTCTGCTGAATTTCCTAGCTAGTAATAGCAGTATAGATTGTAGCTTCTCCTTTAACACATTTCTCATAATCTTAAAACATTTTACAATAAATTATGCATGTTTCAGCAGATGATTTTGTTTGATTCCATTCCACTAGGGAAGCAGATATATCACATCTGAGCTAACAGCAACTTTAAATATGCTAGAATGCAATATTTGCATTTCATTAACCCTAATTTATAATCTTGGCATGAACCATGGAAAGATTTCCCATCTTATCATTTGCAGAGGGCAATGCATCTTTTACCCAGTAGCCTGACCATCCAAAGCACTGACCTGCTTCCACCTCCACTCAGTTGCAAATGTATGAACGCTGTTCCCTTATAGAATTGTGTCTGTTTGTGTTATAATGGAATAAATTAAGGCCCATTGTCCACAGCTGAATCTCCTGTATGCTCACAGCTGCATTTGATTAAAGGAGTAGGCTGTGCAGCCCTGATTTCCATTGTGAAGGACTGTGTGATCCAAATAATTTTACTCCTTTCACATGACTAGATGTGTTCACATATAAGCATAAAAAATAGCAAATAATAAACTGACACATAGGACTGATAAAGTGAGAGTCCCCTGCCCTTATTCATTTTGAGCAGAATCCTGTTGATTTTAATGAGAAGACTCATTCAGTGGGACTCAAATAATGGCACGGAAAGAACGGCACATTGTTTCTTAACAGTAATAGTCATAGAAAGCAACAGGGAAGTATTTACTTCTGACAGACATGATCTAACTGAAACACTTAAAACACACTTTAAGAAAAGTATTTTTTTTTTTTAACAAGATTTCAAGAGTTGTATTATTTAATATTAGGTAAAAGTCCAAATTCAATTCCTGCCATGCAATTTTATAGCTTGCTAACTGTAAGTGCTTAAGCCACCTGTGACATAATCAGTAGCAAAGGAAAATTTATGTGAAACATTGTTTTATTTTCAGTGAGTTGTAGGACAATTATTTAGTCAAGTGTCAGGGACATTGTATGAATTGTATCTTGAAGGAGTTCCATATATTCTTTTGTAAAGAACCTTTAGAACTGTAGAAGTAAGAAAAAATAACAGAGATAACTGAAAAAGGACAGAATGACAGTGCAAATAACAGGCTGTTGAATTAAGTGGATCAAAAGGACCCAAGAAAACAGAGAAAATTATACACTCAAAGAAAAGAGGTACTGGTAGGATCTTGAGAGCCTGTCATCCTCAACAATGGATAACCTTTACTCCCTTTCTACACATTTACTGCCCACCTTTCTTGACAAATATTTGTCTCTCTATGCTCTAAAACCTCTAATGAAAGAGATTCTTTAACTTTCTAAAGCAATTCATTGCAAAGCTTAACGTAGAAAGTATTCTGTAATTCCTAACTTTACATCCTTTTCATGTTCTACATAGTCAGTTACCTCTGATAGCATAGAAGTGTTTTAAAAAGAGATCATATCAGAAGAAAATGCCTAAATGAATTCTAATTGAAGGGCTGGGTGATGAGAAAAGTCTGTAAAACAAACCATACTAAAATAACATGAAGAGTTGTTTGGTATTTATGAAAGAACACAATATAGAGCTCGATTTCTGGAAATGCAAACTAGGGGAGTCTGAGTTTTCAAGACCGTTTTATTACAGTAAGATTCCTAACTTTTCCTAGTTAAACACTCTGAAGCCTCAGTCACTGTGCCTAAGACTTGGTCACAGGATGTGAGCAGATGAATCAAAAAGTCCATACAACATCCATTTGCATGTCTAAATGGAATATTTGGGGTCAAAATTTGTCTTAACCATATGGATAGTTATGGATAACTAAATATATGTATAGTTAAGATAACCAATAAAATACATTAAATTGGGTAATTTCATTAGCTCAGTGAAAAAAAAAATCTATTATTCACACTGAAAAATGTATCACAGATGTGTGCAAAGCAATAATAAATGAATGGATGTACAAGAAGTCACAACTTTTTATAATTTATTTTTATGAAAGAATAATGCCTTTCTGGCAGGAAAGTAGTAGCCTGTAGTCCTCATTGCTGGGTGTTACTTTCTACACATTTACTACCCATCTACCCTTTCTGAAAGGAAGGCATTAAGAAAATGTATTTAATTGTGCGCTTGAGAACACCGTGTCAGGTTGACTTCATTATTTACAATTTCCAATCAAGTCATCTCTTTGCTGTCAGCGCGGCTTTGATCACAGAATCACAGAAGCCTCCAGAGGTCTCTACTCAAACCTCCTGTGTGAAGCATGTCCAGGTGGAGCAGGTTGCTCAGGATCCCATCCAAACAAGTTTTGAATGTTCACTGGCTTTGAATACTACTCATTTTGAATATTCATTTGATGCAGCAAAGCGTGAAAGAAAACACTTTGAAACAGTACAACTTATACATACAATTATAAAACCAGAGAATTGGCAGCAAACCTGAGTAGTGCATACTGTACCTGTATGGGCTAGAACTTTTTAAAATAAGTAAGCAATTGTCTAGACTTCCAGTCGCCCTTGTTCATTTCGATGGAACAAGCTTCATAAAATTCTACTCTCGGGGGAGATTTCCTAGAACAAGAAGTTACGTTATTTCAGCACGGAATGAAATACACATTTTTATTTTCCAGCCAAACAAATTTATTGCAAGAACAGTGCCTTTTCAGTGTTTTATAAAGAAAAACAGATGAAATAGTTGAATGCAATTATATTTCACCCCAGAACAATAGCACGAACAACGTAGCTGTGTTTCATAACAGCCTGCGGGTCCACCTTCTGGTAAGAGTTACGGTACAAAGCCTCAGCCAGGAGTTAAGCCCCAGCTGGAGCACGGCCGGGACTGCCACTCTTCCGACCTTGGTTGGTGAGGCGGCGTCCATGCGAACAGCCCTCAGCTCCTCACACGCCCCGGCCGACATCCCAGCCCCGCTGACGTCCACGACCGCACTCCCCTCGCTACCACAGAGCCGAGCTCCCAGCGGGCACGTTTATAGAACATTGCTTTGCAGCACATCGAGTATTTCCAGCCTCCTCCTGCCGGCCGTAACTCGCTACCACGCACCCGGCCCTTCGGGCCCCACCATCTCATAAACCTTCACACAGCCCAGCTCGGCGGTGCGAGGGACGGCGGAGGGCGCCCGGACGCGCTCAGGCTTTTCCAGCGCCACGCTTCCCGGCGCCTGCGGACCTGCGAGGCCCCGGCGCGGCACCGCCCCGGGCGGCGCTTGGCCCCNNNTCTGCTTCCGCGCAGCATCCGCAGGGCCGTGTCGCTGATCAACGCCGTGGACCCGGGCCGCTTCCCGCGCCTCCTCTCCCGCCTCCTGCAGAAGCTGCACCTGAAGGTCGGCGGGGCGGGCGGGCTGGGGACCTGGCCGCCTGGTGCCGCGTCCCTGGGGACGCGCTGCCCGCCGGCACCGCTCCGCTGCTGGGAGCGCGGCCTCTGCTCCGGCCCGCGCGGCAAAGGCCTGTTTCTTCCCACGTTGCTGTGGCCGTGGGCCAAAGCCTGTGAGGAATTCAGGTTGAAAATAAACTTTCCGTGAACATTTTTGTCATTTTTACTGATCCCCCCCTTTCTTTTTAGTTGCAAGGGAGAAATAAAATCAGGAGTCAGTTTCACTGCATGGTGCCAAAAAGCCAAACGGAGTTTAAATCTAATTTTGGCACTAAATACGGCAGGGGGAACTGTAAGGGAAATGCTAAAACAGAAATGATTTTGTTGAGGATTTCTTTCATCTTTATTTTTTTTATCTTTCAGTGTCATGTTTTGTGCATTCCCTTATTTTGTGTTTAGAAGAAATAAAAAACAAAATACGGAATTTGGTTTATATACACATATATAACCATTGAAATATTGCAGGTTAGGAGTAGCATAGACAGAAAATAAAAACTTATTAAAGGTTATGGTTCTGAGACTACAAGGACTGTTTGGACTATTTGATTCAATTCGTGATTTCTTCCTACCAAAATTACTAGCTTGGATGCTGCTGTTATTGTAGAGAGCTTTCTCAATTGTTTTGACTGGATATTGGCTCATTAGTAACTGGAGAGTGTCATCAATTTTTTTTTGTTGTTTGTTTGGTTGGTTTTTTTTGCTACTCAATAGCAGATTAGTGGCTTTTAACAGTTTTAATCACTGTTTACATGAATTTGACTGAGTAAGGTAAATTAAGAAGACCAACCTCATGAATCTTTCTAATGGCCTTTCCAAAGTATCTGACTCAAGGGCACATGAAATTCCTGGAGCTTTTAAATAAACTTACTTGCCTTAATAAAGCAGATACTCAGACCTCTGCATTTCTTTCTAACATCTAATGATTCAAATGACATTTCCATTTTGATATTCTCGCTACAAACACTGATCGTTGAAGTTGCTGTGTAATTGCCTCATTTTGTTTATTCTGACAGCTCAATTGCTTTTTTTGTGGAGCTTTGCAGTTTTGGGTTATTAAGTGGTCTAAATATGGTGTTTTGATGTTTGTGGCATAGATTTATGAGTAATTACATTTGAAAAGATGACAATATCTGCATTTAAATTACTCTTTAATGTACTGTAGTATAATGGACATAACTGCTGTATTTAAAACTACAGCACATTCTTAGTGATCTTCAGTAATATGTTGTGCTATAGATTGCATTCAAATCTGACTTTCAAAATAGCATACATTAGGGCTTCATTTCCTCTGTAACAGCGCAGGCATTTTTCAAAAGGAGTATCTGGAGTGGAAGAAGCCTGCATAACTGACTACACAACAGTTTTGCCTTCTGTTTTCTTTGGAAAAGTGCACTTCTCCCTTTTCTTATTTTTATTTTTAAAAGTTTATTGGAGACAATCTGATGTGGTCAAAGGATATGTGTTTCCTTAGTAGCTCTCACGTGCAAGGAGAAAGCATTTTCTTGTCAATATTCAATTGATCCACGTAAAAGCTCACAATGTCCCATAAGAAGATAAGCCTGATGTTCAGTGAGATGAAACATTGTATTACATTGTATTTCTCTGTTGGAAAAAGGTTTAACTTTGTCCATTTAGGAAAACAGGACAAGCATGATGTTTATAAAAACCGGGAGAAAGCTTTTCTTTTGGCAGATACCTTCACGGTGGCCAGACAGAATGTCAGCAGTAACCATTTTTGTGCTTCAGGCTGAAAGTAGCTTCAGTGAAGAGGAAGAAGAAAAACTTCAAATAGCTTTTTCGTTGGAAAAGCAGGATCTTCATCTAGTTCTTGAAACTATATCATTCATTTTGGAACAGGTACATCGTTTTTATCATTATGAATTGATAAATACATATTTTATATCAGATTGTAGATTTAAAAATATAGATGTCAAGATAAAAAGCAATTTGTGAAAACATGTATCTGTAGTGTATTATGTATGTCTTGGGGGCAGGATTTTACAGCTTTCGTTTGCATACTTTGCTGATTTGAATGGGACTCATTGCATTTATGGGGTGAGTTTCCAGCTAATGTAAATATAGGTGATGGAAACCAGCTCTGCATGACTGTGAGGGAAGTGTTGGTAACTATGAGATGCAGTCTTGCCTCTTATCGTAGCTGAACAGATCCACCTGCTGTAGCTCTGGTATCTGTATGAGTAGGTGACTGCGTGATGTACACCTAAGTGTCTTGTAAACGGAGGTTTTCTGGTTCTGCTGTGGGTTGCCAGTCAGCCACCACTCTGGTGGCAAGCCAAGTATGAGGTGGTAAATAGGTAACTTAGACGTTCTGACAGCTGCAGAGTTGTTGATACGTTTCCATGCGAGCATAGTAAGTGCAGTCTGTGCATAGGGTGTGCATACTGGTGGCAACCAGGTGTGCTGCGAGATGCGAATTTTCCTTTCTTGCATGTGTCAATTTAACATTAGTTAACCTAGTTAACACATTCCACAGTATTAAAAAGAGAACAAACAGTCCAGCCCGTACCTCCTATCATCCGAAAAGTTAAAACAAACGCTGGTCACATCCAGACTGGAATTTTGAATTTTCATCTCAACCAGACACTAGTTTATCTGTATTATTCTCTGGTCTTAATTTCATTTGACTGCTTTGCTTGTATGATAATTACTGAAGATTAATAGAAAAAGTATTTGTGTGTCCTAGGACCTACTTTTTTTGCATTTAAAAAAAAAAAAAAATAGTACTAGTCAGTCCAAAGAATATTCCCAGGTGTAATACATGTTGTATGAGGACTCTTACATGTTCCAAATGATAGCTACTCTTTTTTAGAATAGCTGCTTGTTCTGTTAAAGCATGACTTTTTTAACAGCCTTTTGATCTATGTACACATAGGAATAAGACTGCTGCATGGTCTTTGCTGTATGTGTTGTGTTTTTGTTTTTTGGGGGGGAGATTGGGAGGATGAGGATGTCCTGTTTTGAAAGTGGAGGCCAGCATATGATATAGAATGTTTATCACAAAAATCAATACTAATGTGGGCATAATAGCGAACTCATCTTTTCTGGCAAACTGCTCCTGCCTTTTCAGAATATTGCTGTGTAGCTCAAGCTTGCTTGAACAGTGTGAATTTGGAAAAGTTGTCCTTTTTTCATGGTCACGATTGACTTTAAAGTCAAGTTTTTTTTCAGTGATAGCTGCTTTGGCATTATCTACAGTGGAGAAACAGAGGTATACTGAGATCTGGTCTGAATATGCATTTTTCATAGTTTGTCTATCTTGAGAAGACTCAATTTATAATATTGCACTTTAAGATATAATTGGGATAGTTACACTCCTGTCTTCTCAGTGAAAGGGTTAAGATGAACAGGATGCATGCAGTCCCACAGTAGAGTTGCTAATAAAAATCTTGTGTGAATGCGGTGGCCATCTGTGGTAGAATTTTTTTGGCACAACTGTAGAACAGTACTTCAACAATAGTATGTTATTTTATAGTTATATTTTATATATTTTTCCTATAAACAGGCAGTTTATCACAATCTGAAGCCTGCTTCACTGCAACAACAGCTGCAAAGCATTCACCTGGATCAAGACAAAGCTGAAGCATTTGCCAGTGCGTGGGCAGCTGCAGGTCAAGATACAATTGAAAAGTTCAGGCAGAGGGTTTTGACCCCTCAGAAGGTAATCTTTTTTTTAAAGAGTAAAGCTATATAGCTGTGTTTTAAAGCAAGGAGTCTAAAGTAAGATACAAAATTCATGATAAGACAAGGTACTGAAAAGCAAAAGAAAACAAAAAGGGTACTTGTTAGGTAGTAGACGAATGTGGTCAGGGCAATGAAGTTCCGTTGTCTTGAAGAGATGTTACATGTTAGTTGAGCTGCTGTAACTGATGGAACCTGACTATTTGCCCTATAAGCAATGTCATGGGGCCTACATATCATTTGTAGGTGTTTGTGAACATACTTTACAGTAGGGCAAAAGTAAAATGTGCTCATGGGTGCTGGGGGTGGTTTACCTCATGTTAGTTCTCTGTAATTGTGTATCTGAGCTCCTGTCATCTTTGATTTTGTAATGTGGTTGGATAGTGCATTTTGTAAGATGTTTATTGAAAACTTTTCTACAATTGCATAGGCTTGTTTCATCTGTGCCTGGCACATGCAGTGGAAGTCTGGTCCATTGTATCCTTAGGCATAAATGTATACATCTCTGAGCAGGTGTAACATCCTTTTGATTCTTAATAAGCCTTCAGCTGTATTAGGAGGTGTATACAGAACATATCAATGTCAGACAGGATCATATGGTTCAACAAAACTGTTGAACACTGACTCCATTATTCTTGCTTTATTTTTACCTTTGCTGTAGACTATATCTTACTAGGATAAGATTCAATTTGTTACTCTATGATTTGGTTAGTGAAATGTACATAGAAAATAAATTTGATAGATATGGAATATGTGGTATAATGACAAAATTAGAACATAGTTTATACCAGCAGCTTTTAAACTTCTGGTTGTAAAATGCACGTTTTGAGAGGCCAGATATGTCAGTGACAGAGTCTGAGATACTCACAATTGCATTCCAGTTGATTTTTTCCAAGTACTTAAACTTGATCATTTGGAAAACTGGGTAATTTTAGACACACAACTTGTAGATTTTTGATGTGCAGAATCCTACTAACTCGTGAACCTAACTAAGTAAATGGCTGATAATGTAAGAACGCAAAAAAAAGAGTTGCACATAATACTTTTGGCTTCTGCTTTTTTTTGAAATAATATTTACCAATGCCAGGCATACAAGTCCCAGAGTTTAAATGGTCAGAGGTACACTGAGTATATATATGTAAGTATGACTTTTCATTGAGGGAAGTGAGCAATTTGAAAACCAAGTGAAATTATAAAAGGTTATAAGGTTAACTTTTCAGAATACAACATATGTGAGCAGAACGGAAGGTAATTCTGAAGATACTGTATTAAGCAGCTGTCCAAGAATTTTCTTGAGACAGACTATGCAGAGGTCTTTATTTTGCTGCTGGGTTTTCAACATCTGAGAAACTAGTACAAAGACCTTTGATCATCGTTTATTTTGAATTGTAGCTATGCTAGAACTTGAACCCTTTGCACCTTTGGTCCTTCTGTGACCTTGTTTGGGGATGACATTTCTGTGCTTGTGTCTGCAGTTTTGTGTGAGGCCTGCAACGTACAATACTTCTGGAGTGTTGTGAGTGTTGTTACGGCTTTGAAGATTTTTTGTGGCTTCACTGCCATCTCATGTAGTAGAATTACATTTTGCTAGTGTATTACATCCCTTATAAAGCAGTTTTAAACTGTCATTTGTAATTATGCTTGCAGAAAAGCAACTGCAAAAATATCAGTGTCATTTACTTTTTTTTTTTAAGCATGAAAGAAGTTTTAAATATGGGTGTCCGCTTCTACATACGCTTAAATCATCATTTTCACCTTTTTCTTTTCTTTTTCTAGCCTGGGTGGCAAGTTGAGTATCAGTTTGAGTATGATTGTAGGCTTTAAGGTATAGTTTGAGTTTGAATTGGTTGAATTAACTTAGTTTGTTTTGAAAAACCTGTAAAGTCTTAATTCTATAGAATTCAGTTTAGTGAAAGACTATTAAGTTCAAGAAAGCATTTCCTTAGCCAAAGGATTAAATTCCCAGAACTAATTGCTAAATAAAGTATTTTTTTTTCCTGCTACCAAGGCTTGTAAAGGGAAAATATTTAAAAATTGCGTGGGATAATGGAAGAAGAACTTGTGATCTCCTTATAAGACACTACAAGGAGATTCATAAGATTATGAGTGTAGTAGATGACTGCATGATCCTTTCATTTATTTCCATCTGTATTCTATAAGCAATTGTATATAAGCACTTATTTGCTATATTATCTTTGTCTACATTGAGAAATAGAAGGCAAAATATTTTCTTAAGATATATTGTAGTAGCAAACGCTGTAAAGTTTCATCAATATCTCTTGCATTACTTTAAAAAAAGTTGGATTACTGAAAAACACTTAGTTTTTGATAGTTTTTTTAGATTGGATTTACAATTTAGATTTTTAGATTGATTTAGAGATTATATTAGCTTCTTTAAAGAGATGTGTATCTAATTATTAATACTCTCTGTAACGTGTATATGGTTAAAACATTATTTAAAAGACTTGATCCCATAACTGTGCCCTCCATATATAGGTACTTTACAAGCTTACTTGTTTACATGGCTGTGTGCAAATTACTGATTTGCTTACTTCTCCCTCAGAAGGAATATTTATATATGGCAAAAGAAAGTGACAATTCTCTTGTCACAGTTGTCAGCAACATAATCACAAAATAGCTGAGGCTGGCAGGGACCTCTGGAGGCCATCTGGTCTGGGTCCTCAGGCAGGACCACCCAGCGCAGGTTGCCCAGGACTGTGTCCAGGTGGCTTTTGAAGGTCCCAAGGAGGGAGGCTCCACAGCCTCTCTGGGCAACCTGTGCCGCTCAGTGCTCAGGCACCCTCAGAGTAAAGAAGTGTTTCCTGATGGTCAGAGGGAACCTCTCCTGTTTCGGTTTGTGCCCATTGTCTCTTGTCTGGGCACTGGGCATCACTGAAAAGAGCCTTACTTCATCCTCTTTGCACCTCCGTTTCAGGTCTTTGTGTACATTGATAAGATCTTCCCGAGCCTTCTCTTCTCCAGGCTGAACAATTCCAGCTCTCTTAGCCTTTCCTCACAGGAGAGAGGTGCTCCAGTCTTTTTGTCATCTTGATGGCCCGTTGCTAGATTCTCTCCAGTATGTCCAGGTCTTTCTTGTACTGGGGAGCCCAGAGCTGGACCCAGCACTCCAGGTGTGGCCTCACCAGTGCTGAGTAGAGGGGAAGGATCCCCCCCCTCCACATGCTTGGCAACCCTTTGCCTAATGCAGGCCCAGGTACCACTGGCCTTCCTTGCAGGAAGGGCACGTTGTTGGCTCATGATCAACTGCGTGATCACCAGAACCCCCAGGTCCTTTTCTGCCAAGCTGCTTTCCAGGTGGTTGCCCCCAGCCTGCACTGGTGCCTGGGGTTGTTCCTCCCCAGGTGGAAGACTTGTTGCTTCTCCTCGTTGGACTCCAAGAGGTTTCTGTCAGCCCATTTCTCCAGCCTGTTGAGGTCCCTCTATATGGCAGCCTGACCCTCTGGCATATCAACTACTCCTCCCAGTTTTGTGTCAGCTGCACACTTGCTGCAGGTATGCTCTGCCACATCATCCAGATCATTAATGAAGATGTTAAACAGGGCTGGATTCAGTATTGATCCCTCAGGTAACCACTAGTTACTGGCCTCCAACTAGACATTGTGCCACTGATCACTACCCTCTGAGCTCGGCTGTTCAGGCATTTTTCAGGAAATCTTGAAAGTTTGTTTGTTTTTTTTGGATTGTGATTTGTTCATGCTCTGTTTATGGCTGAAGTTGGATTCATAATGATGCTTTTTTTGGTCAAGTGTACCTTGTAGTTTTATTATTGATTCAGATTCTAGGAATATAGGAGTTACTGTACTGGATGGGAAAATTTGTTCATTGTGTCTCTTGCCTTTGGCACCTTAGATGGAAGTGTAGGGGTAGAATACTGAAGTTAACCTGTTCAATGGAAAATTATGTCTCACTTCATGACTTAGAAGCTCTCTTATATCCCTAAAGCTGATTGTTTACCACTTGTGAAATATCCTGCTTAATGAACAAGGAGGTTTAAGTTTGCGTACTTACCTGATTTCTGATTTTCTACCACTTGAGTGCAATTTTCCTGAAGTGATATGTATTTGTTTTTTTTTTAAACAGTATGCCTGTTAGCTTTGAATTTTAGTTGATATTCCCTTTTTTAATTATGAGAAATAGTAAAGAATAGGTTTCTTTTTTTTAAAGCTACATAGTTTGATTTCTTACTCTCATTCTGTGGCAGTCTCCTACTTCTAATCCTTTCTGATATGTGTCTCTGACATTTCTGCTATATTTTGAAAGAAACTAATATCAATAGAGTATAAGAGTATAAGTTCCTTGAATATTAATGGTTTATGTGGTGGCTTAATAATACACAATTTTTTATTTCATACTATTAAGAATATGTATAGGCCTTCTGGTTGTCACTGCATGTTTGGGAGGGACTTTTACTGACCTGTCCAGGTGGTGTGCAGGACTATGTATTAAGTTAGAATTCAGAATATATGTGACTATTTAATGCTTTCGCTAGCCGCATGATTTTCTGTATACTTATCAACACTGAATTTTCTTTATCATGACTTCAGTGGATATACGCATGGGATTGCTCATCTGGATATGAGTGTTGGATCAGGGTCATGATTAGAATTGCTGAGGTCTTGGTTGTTCTGTTCCAGTGTAAGTGTGTGTTCAGGAGAATTGCGTACAAGGCACAGTTTAGAATGTAACTAAGATCAAATTGTCATTTTATCTTCTTTTTAAACTGTTTTGGTAAAATTCAGTTGGCAAAATAATTGTGTCTCTCCTGGCAACTTACAAGTTGTGTAATTTGGAAGTACTGAAATGCTGCCACTAAGTACGTTTTCTGTAGCATACACAAGGAGGACCAGGCACTAATCTTTCATTTCTGTTTTAAGGCAACATAAAATGGTTGTCGTTTTTTTTATTTAGAGGTATGCTTTGCACTTCAAACAAATGTTGGAACTTTGAGATAAACTGAAGGAATAACCGTGGATTGATTCATTTATGGACAAAACTAGTGGGTAGCTCAATGTCCAGGATTATTATTTCATAATATTATTAATTAGTTTGTCTCACCACTGTTCTGGGAGAGTAGGCTTGCATTGTTTCACTCCCAGTAGTGATTAGATTTGTACTTCAGACTACTAGCTATTATGGGAGGTAATTTCTTCCAGATATTTCACTTGTGTCTATGTGTTTATTGTGTTTCTCTTAAACCAGACTCCCTCCTTACCTACAAGGTACAGTACTCTTCTGAGTTCTGGGTCTGTCAGTTCCATACAATAGATGTAGTTGGTAATGCACTGGCTGATAGCTTCATTAAGATGACAAATCAAATAGAGTTTGATTTTTTTAGTACAACAGAACAAGTATTTTCGTATTACTGATTAGGTGAAGAATACCAGTCTTCTCTGTGACATATTGAACACTACTTCTAATGGTTAGAAAAAAATGTTCTTTTTTGAACTTAGTTCTTTGAATCTTTTGGTGCAGTTGATAGGAGGCTATTGTCCTGAAAGATAAATTAAAACTGTGAACTAAAGCTGTACTTTTTAATACTATTTATTTTCTCACTTCATCTTTTCATTTTTATTCACTGAACTATAGTCAGTCTTCAGCTGCCCAGGGTTATTAATTACATATGTTCTCCTATTGTGTTAACTAGTTCTTTGAATGTTTACTCATATGGTAGTCCCTTTATTATACTATTTCTGCTGGATTATGCAATCCTAATCAACTAGAATGATGTTATTTGTATCATTTATTTTTTTTTTGTTCGAAGGCATTCTTAATTTGGCCCTTAGAATGATAGGTCAGTGATAAGTCTGAGAGTCTGGTCCGGTTTTTAAAATCTTTGCTTGGTAATGTATCGGTTTAGAAATCAGGGCACATGGATGAAATTAAAATGTATTTTTTCCTCTCTGCAAAGGAGAGCTAGCTTTTTAGAAGAGTTCACTCTGAATTCTCATGGCATTTTTTCATGGATTCTTTACTTTTCTCCAAAAAAGAAAACAACAACGACAACAACAAAACTCACCGAAACCCCCAAAACGCCTATATTATGCTCTGTATAAGTTTTTTGTTATTCTGTAAATCTATCTGTTTTAAAGGGCAAGTTGAGCTATATTCCTCGCAGGCTTCTTGTTTTGGGAAACTGTTCATGGTATCTTTAAAATATGCATAATAAAAAATATAGTCCTATGTTGCCAAGCAGGATAAGTTTTTTATAGCATTCAGACAGCATTACTTAATATAATGATGTGTGGGAATGCAACTAGTGAAATTACATTCCTAAAACTCTTGACAGAGCTGTCAATTCTGTATCTTGACTAGCTGTTTGAAGCCATATGGGAAAAATTCTGAAACTAGTTTTCTCAAAAACTGGTCTTGCTAAGGGGTGTATTTGTAGTGTGAATATACTAAATTCCCTCAGTTGAAATGCTGGCAAATCTATAGAAGTATTTCACTGAAATACATGCATCCTAAGGTTGTTATGGCAAAGAAGAGGAGAATTGAGGCTGTGTGGTGTATTTTGGGGAAAAAATTCTTTCTGATATTGGAAGAAATGCAAAATAGGCAGGAATACAGCTTAAGCAGAAAGGAAATAACTTTCAGGTTCTGGTTAGTTTTTGCTCCGCTAATCATTCTTACAGTGACAAACGATGGTCACATGACAGTATTGTTCCTATGGGCATTGTCACAATGAATTGTGAGCCAACTTGCATGATACGATGCCATCACAGACAGTGGCAAAGAGAACACAACTGATGAAAGATGCAGTAAAGACACAGTTCTATACCTATGGAGATTCATTTCAATAGTCAGCTACAGCACAACCGAGTTTAATATTCCACTCACCCAACATTGTTAGTAGGTACTTTAATAGTTTACAGACTTTAGGTGCTACTTCCTGAGGACTTTTTAATGAGTTTCTTGCTATCCTTCTTACCCCCTTCCATTCTCTACCAAGTGTAAACAGTAAAGGTTAGGAGGTACGTTTTGAGAGTGTTTAAAAACATGTGAAATATTGGTTCTGTTTCTACAGGCAACATAGCCATTTTAAGGTTAGAACGGTGTACTATGCAAATCTCATTTATCTTCTTTTGTAATACAAACTGTAATTTTTTCTTTAATATGTAAATGAGCTTTTTAAATGGGAGTCTGGTTCTTATTTCAAGGCTTGAAATGACAGGTAATTTCTAGCATATTTTTTGTGGCTGCTAAAAATATGTATCTTATCTCTAAAATCTGCCTGACTTCATCTTCCCACCAATGGATCTTGCTATATATTCCTCTGCTAGGTAAAAGAGCCAATCAGCTATCTTTTTCCATATGGGTTCTCATAGACTGATGCTTTTTTTATTTTTAACTGCCTCTCTGCGTGCACAAATTTCTCAGATATGGCCAAAGTATAACAATATTTTAACTTTTCCACAAAGTGAATCTCTAACTGCTAGGGTTTTGGAAGCTTGGAATACTATTTCTAGTGTTTGTGGTATAGTCCCTTTCTGTTTGCTTTCAAGTTAGCTACTAATCAGTTAAAATACACGTAAAGATGAAAACCTCTAGTAAGTTAAATTAGGAAAAAGTCTTTTGAAGTTGTTGCTTCTTAGCACTAGAGTTGCTGTACCAATTTCATGTCATATTCCTTCTTTTGTTTGCTCCCTTTTGAAGTACACTGGTACTTCTTGGTGTATATCTTTTACTTTTTAAAATTCAAAGATTAAAGATGTGAGGGAGGGTTGTTTTGGATATTGAACTGAGAATTATGAGAACTGTAACTTTTTCTGATGTATGTGCTACATGAGGATTGCTGAAGAGAAACAAGACTTCATCTTTGCCAGAAAAAAAAGGGAAATTGGGAGGAAATTAACACCAGTAACCATCTAGGAGAGAGCCAATCCTGGATGAAGAATCCAGTTTATTTTACACCCTCACCAAATAAGATGACTGTAATTTGTGCAGATTTTCCTTTTAAAATTAAATCCCAGTCTATTTTTCTATTTTTAATATGGTAAAGACTTAATAGTTAAATTCTCATCATCAGTAGTTCATCCAGTAGGGTGATAGATTTATAAATATTGTATACCGTCAGGTTTTTTATTGCTATTTGAAATGTGGTAGAAGACTATTGTCAGAAACTTTATGAAACCTGCATGAAAAGCCATTAACTCCTGTGAAAAGCCATCAAAGCACACTTTGACTTCATCCTTCTGGTGTCTTCTCTGCACTATCATTCTTTTCTTAAATGGACTGGAAGAACTTTTGAAGGAGTTTACAGTCAAGTGCACATCATACAGTGCACATTCTGAATTTGCCATGTGCCATTTTAAAATGTCTAGTAGTTTTTGCTTGCACTTATACTATGAGTGGGTATTTCTCGAGTCTTATTTTTCTAGCTATCATAGATCTACTTTCTGAAGCGTAGACTGAAGGGTGGGTTTTCCTATCCAAGTTGCTCATTTCTGATACATACATCAAGTTGTTCTATTGTGCTCTTTCCTATAGCATTACTTACGTAACATTATAGTAGTAGAAGCTTAGAATTTGGAATCTTAAATTATCAATATTTACTTTGGACTTTATTAAAATAGCCTTTAAACTAACTGAGCATTCCAGCATTGATATAATGAAGTTGTTTTATGTAAACCGATATAATGCTGTTACAGATGTACATTTGGTAGAAATAGATGAGAGTGTAACTCTGAAAAATAGTGATATTGCACTTGTGTATTATTTTGTGTACATATAGAAAAAACTGTATGTAGACCTTTTTCTTCAGGATATAAAAGGCATAATCTCCTGTTCAGTAATATTTAAGTTGCCACAAATATTACATCATTTTGAACTGAAATGCTTCTCAAAATAAAGATTATTTATTTCCCAGGGAAGTGGTCACGGCACCGAGCCTGACAGCGTTCAAGAAGTGTTTGGACAATGCTCTCAGACACATGGTCTGATTTTGGGTTGCCCTTTAGGGACCTAGGAGTTGGACTCGATGATCCTTGTGAGTCCCTTCCAAGTTGGGATATTCTATGATTACAGTATTTGAAAATGAAATGGGTGGGCCTATATACCAGTGGAGCTTGAAACTAATTTCTGTATTGCTACAGCCGTCCCACTTTTTCTGAAGTAATTTGTTGGGCTTCTATGTTTTCCACAGAAGATTGGTATTTTCTGTGATACCTGTAAAGAATGAGTCAATAATAAGGTCTTTTTGGCTTTCTATTTCTATTACATGGTTTAAAAAAAAAAAAAAAAAAGGAAAGAAAGAAAAAATTCGGAAATGAAGTCAATTACACTGCTTCAGCATGTGCTCAAATTAATCAGGCTGTCTGTGAAGGAAAGTAATTATAGATGCATGTAAAATACGTTGAAAAGGCTCTCTGAGTTTTGACTCAGTGTAAGTGTAAGGAGACTTGAATATTAGTTCTCAGCTATGCAAATCTAAAACATTATCCTGTGCCATAGGAAGCTGCCTGTAACCAAGAGCAGAAATGTCCTTATTAATCAAGTCCTTTAACACCACTAATACCACAGAAGAGGTATTACTATTAGAAGTACTCAGATCTGTGCCAAGACTTGAATTTTCAGAAGGAATGTTAAGATTTACTTTCAGTTGTGCTCAAATTAGTAATGGTGTCACTAGAGGCCAATTCAACTGAACTGATTGGTGCTTTATGAACTAGATGAATAAGATTTAGTGTCATACCGTAATTACGTTAGTACACATTCTTCTCATTCACGATACTGTGGTCTAGTTATTCTAAAGGTTGCTCTTGATTCTGACTGCGGGCCACAAGCCCAGTTTGCTTTAAAATTCTCATCAAGCTGTATCACTCACGTTGAAAAGCTTCAGCAGGCCTTTAGCAACTTCAAGTTAATGAAAACCTTTTGCTGTCTAAGAAGGCATATCTTGTTGGGGGTTGTGGTTGTGTTTAAAAAAAAAAAAAAACAAAAAAACAGAAAAACAAACCAAACCAACTGACGATGAAAACCTCTGTCTCATATAGCAGTGGAAAGCAACGTTCAATATGGATCCTTCAAATATCAACAAAATTATTGAGCAATCTTATTGTGTAGTTGATTTTCAAACATTACCAAGTATAATGAGAGGAACCCTTTGGTAATTCTGAAAAATGCTTGTAGTAGACTGCAAAAATTGCATATGCTGGTTTGCTTATGCTGTGTTCCTTTCCCATGCTGAGCTTTCATAAGCTTTTTTCCCTGTAAACATATAATTACAGAACAGTGCTACTAATTAAGAATTATTTCTGCATTCCCTGTGCAAATGACTTGTTAACAAGTGTTAAGTCCAGAAGTCTGTTTTTCTCACTTTTTTTTTTTTTTTATAACTTCAGGTATAACTCTAATTTTGAGATTTTTTTTCTTGATTTTTGCTAAATGCTAATAAGCATTTCTGTCTCTCCCTGTAGAAATGCATACACTCATTTGTTTATTTGAAAGTCTAGTAACAGATGCGCCAGGAACTTCATAATCTTTCCTTTACAAAGTTTATCTACAGTTGCTTGTTAAATCATGTTTAACGTATAATGCTGATACATTGTATTTACCCGTGTCTTCTGAATCATATATGTGTTCTGAATATAATGCCTCTTAGTCTAGCACTGACTGGAAACTATGAATGTATGTTTTAATATTATGCAGAAATAAAGTTCATTTTCTGTGTAGGGACACCTTGGTGTTCTGAAAGCAGCAAATTTTGTCAAGGGAATGGAGTGCAAGAATCTGAATTAAATAACTAGATCTTCGTAATATGTTAAATTTGAGCTGTAGAGTGTTTGGCTATTTCTCAACAGTCTGAAAGTCTGGCCATTTTAAAAACTATGATCCTGTTGGTTTTATGTCCAAGCAGTATTTCCATGCTGTAATTCTTGCAGATGCAGTGCTTTGTTTACTCATTGTTACTGCTGTTTTCTCTAAAATCAATGCATACAGCACTTTCTGTGGGACAAACAGATGCCTAGTCATGGATTACACATGAAGGAGAAATAGTGGTTTGCGTGGCATTATGACATCCTGTTCACACTGTGCTAAGAAGTAAGCTGTTTGTGCCACATCAGTGAGTTTTGATGGCAGTACTACTGATTTTCTGTAGTTCCCATAATGATTTGTTATGATGTTGGACAACCTTCTGAAAGCTTCACCTTCTGGAAGCAAGTAATTTATATGAAAATTGTTGTTTCCCGTTTAAAATTTAAACAAAGAAAGTCTTTTTGGGTGCAGAGAGAGACAGAAAGTGTAATCTCAGTGTATCTCAAAAGTCCCAAATTGAAAAATATCCTCACTTTCCCTGCTGCAGTACCTACTGAGCATTTAAACAGCTTTTCCTTCTCCACCCTTAAAAATACTAGCCCCTGCTCCACAAGTTTTGAACAGCTGAAATTGGAAGTATTAGGAAAGACATTTTAGGTGCTTACATATTCTCTAAAATTCTATTTCCACTTAAAGTTCTCCCTTTTTTTTTTTTTTTTCCTCATTACTTCCACTTTCTTTTCTCAAATTAAGGTACTTAACTTTTTTATTTCAGTGTGAGTTGGTTTGTTCAGTCACTTTGTTTTTTTTTTCAGTCCTGAAGTTGCAGTCCTACAACATGCCTGTTCTGGACATTCAGCCTTCCCTCTCTCATGAAGGTGTTAACTCTGATAAACTGGCTTCTGTATAGTTAAGATGACTGTTTTCTACTTGATGTTCTTAGCCTAAAATCTTTTGCCGGAGAATATTTATTTGATTTCTCATTAAGTAGTACAAGATAAATATCTATAAGTGATTGAGAAAGGAAAAGTATTTTCATTTTTGACAACAAATGTAGAAACTTGTCATATTTATCCAATTACCTGATTTTTTTTCTCATTTTCAGTTTAATTTTTAGTAATGTGTGTGGGCAGTCAAAAGTGAAAGTGGGGGAATGTGGTGAAAATATGCAGGAGAGAGATAATAGTGTGTAAAGACATAAAGGACCTTAAGTGATAAGGCAAACGGTGGATTCTGTGGATGTTATTCTTGGTTGTGCAAAACTATCTTTTGGTTGGAGATCGTGCTTAAAGTTCGTATCAGAGAAGCTCTGAAAACTGACCCAATACTTAGTGTGCATGGTCCCCGTGCAGGATTTTTCCAGAGGGTGATTTTCACACAAATATTTTGCCATGGCTAAGGTAGATTACTGGTGATCTTGTCCTAATGTCTAAAATACTATGCTCTACTGTTTTGTAGAGAAAGCAGTCTAGCAAACAGAACAGTGGACGTGGATTGGAAGCTCCTGTGTTTTTTGCTGTGGTTTCACACCAGTAGTTAGCTCAGCACCACCCAGCCCCTCTCTCACTCCCCCTCCTCAAAGGAAAATGGGGAGAATATATGATGAAAAAGCTCATGGGTTGAGATAAGGACAGGGAGATTATTCACCAGTTACCATCACAGGCAAAACAGACTTGGCTTGGGGAAAGTTAATTTAATTTACTGCTAATTAATACCAGACTAGAGCAGTGAGAGCTACAAGCAAACTAACCCCTCCACCTCCTCCCGAGGGGAACGGGGGCTGCGGTCAGTCCCTAACACTGCGTCTCCGCCGCTCCTTCACGGTCCCTCTCTGCCCCTGCTCCACGTGGGGTCCCTCCCACGGGATGCCGTCCTTCCCGAGCTGGGCCTGCGTGGGCTGCCCACAGGCTGCAGCTCTTCCAGAACTGCTCCCAGATGGGTCCGTACCACGGGGCCCATCCCTCAGGACCAAACTGCTCCAACATGGCTCCCCCACGGGCGGCAGCTCCCGCCAGGCCTCCTGCTCCTGTCCACAGAGAAGCAATATGTTTGTGGGGGGTGCACAGGTTGTTTAGCACTATAACACAATATATTTTTTTTTGCGGCTAATACTAAGCACTGGAAGGAAGAGCGTTGTGCATAGGTTCTTCTGTGCTTATTAGTCTTGGCTGTCATGGTATTCCCTACAGAAACCCAAGCAGAACAAAATGGACACGGGAAGCATCCTCATGTTTTTCTTGCGCTGAATCATTTGCAGTAGGGTTCATAGAGCAGATATGAAGGATTTTCATACATGCTTACTATTGGTTTTATTTAGTAGCTACATTTTTTCCTTTCCTCGTTTTCCAGCCTGCACCTGCTTTTTCTTTTGTTTTCTAAACATAAACCTGAGGTTAAGTAAGTGTCAAAGATATCGGTGAAAACGTACAAAACTAAATAGTACATTTTCAACACTGTTTATTGTTGCAGTGACAAGGTAGCTTGCATATTTCTAAAATGCTGATAAGAAATTGTAAAAAGACACTAAAGGACTACAGTAACTGAAACCATGGCTTTATTTCCATGCTAGTTCTGGAGAAATACTTCCCCCTCAATAAATGTTTTTCACATAATATAAGTGTCAATGTTATCAAAGATTCTGGCACTACGTAGTCTCTTCCAATGTTTTGTTTTCTGTAGCAAGTTTTATATTAGAACTGAAAATTATTTTACAGTCCTTTCATGTTTTGACGAACTTGGCCCTAAAACATGTACCACTTCATGGCTTCCAAATACTGTGCCTTGACACAAATACCATACGGCAACATGTCACCACTCTCAAAAGGTTAATTGATATTTCAGAATGTTGAATGTCTGAGTAAACATGACCGT
Organism: Anseranas semipalmata; assembly: GCA_013399115.1. Taxonomy (NCBI): domain Eukaryota; kingdom Metazoa; phylum Chordata; class Aves; order Anseriformes; family Anseranatidae; genus Anseranas; species Anseranas semipalmata. Next base: position 21,481 of record VXAA01000557.1, read on the forward strand.
AGCCAAATACATGTTCTTTTTTTCTTTCAAGAACATAAATAGGCAGACTATTCTGAAGTCTTAGGCAGCATGCTATTTATTAATCAAAACTTGTTCTCATACAACTGTATTTTAAACAGAAAAGACACATGGATCACGCACACATGCGCGCGTGCACAAAAGGTAATTTTAAGGTAAAACATAATGAAAAAAGAGCTGTGGCTGCTACTCAGCTATGACCTCATACCACTGTGCTGCCACGTATCTTGTGTTTGTTCTGAGCCTTCTACAATATTCCTTGATAGATGTGTATTAAAAGTGAAATAGAAGACATAAATTTGAATTTCCTTACTACTGATGGTTTGTTTTTCATGCTACATACAGTACACTGTTTAACAGCTTTAGAAAAGTCTTCAAAATCAGTCTTCCTAGGATATTGTCCTTGTCTCTATTGGCAATGTTTTATAATCCTGGATAAGCTGCTAGCCTCTCTAAGCCTTGGTTTCTGTATTACTATAATAAAGTGTTTAAGTAAGTGGTAGAAGGTCCTTTCTAAATAGAGGAGTGCTAGGCTCGAACTTCAGTGGCTGCAGCCATCACATTCCAGAGCCCACCCACCATCTCCATGTTTGACCGTAGCGGTTAGATGGATGCGGGTGTTTTATCAAAACAGACGGTGTTTTTTTCCGTTGCCTGCTTTGGACTGCTCCCACTGCCAGTCCATAGTTCATCATTTGGGTCCTTCTCTGTTAACTATAATCAATATTGATAGGGTTCCTGACTGAACTGAATTCTTTCTTCCTCTTGATTTAAAACTTAAAGTAAGGCAAGATGCTGAGATCTTTATGCTCCTGAGGGAACCAGAGGTTATTTCTTTGGTTAAGTTGTTGAAGTTTGTGGCAAGAAAAATGCTTTCCAGCTGTGTCATTCTGGCATAATTTCCTGGTACCTCTAGGAAAATTGCAGATACTGGCTAGCTCGGGGGCCTTGTGTTATTTGTCCATGCTTTGTATGTTGACTTAAGCACTTCCTGTGCTTTTGGATTGTGCTGTACTTTTGAGTGGGATGGGCAGTGCCTTATTATTTTCATCAACAGACAGAAAGTCTGAAGAAGTCAAAACACAAAAATTATGTTAGAAAATTAATCTGCTTTTAGGATTTATACAATTTATTTTTTTAAAGCATCAGTAGTTCATAGGCTGTGGGCATAGTTACCAAAGCTCCACCTACCACAAAATGACCTAGGCCAGATTTACAGCATTTTAGCTTTGCCGGTGTTGTAAGTATGCTTTCCTTTGATTTGATTAAACTACTCTTTTTTTTTTTTTTCTTTTTATTATTTTTTACCATGGAATGAAGGCTGGATAGGCAATACACAATGGGATAAGTTTTGGAAGTTCTGTCTTTGGGCTGTTCCCATGAAAGATGTTTCCACCATCCACTTTCTGTTCCATCTTTCATCTAGAGGTTACTATCACTTCAGGAGAACAGGATATGTATTGGCATCTCTGTTGTGTTCCCAGGACAGTGCCTATGGGATGGCTTTATGCTGTTGACTTTAGCTGAAGTGTTGGACTGGAAAGAGATTAACTGAGATGTGGTGTGGTTTCATTTTTACTATATCTGCCACAATATTTACTAGCAGAGGGGTGAGAGTGGACTGACAAACTCTTGTATGGAGATTAACTTGCCAGATGATGAGACTTTATATTTCTACTTTTCTTTATTCAAGAAGGCTAGATAGGTTAGTTCCATTCTTACATGCTTCATTTATGTGTGAGGTATAGCTTGATAATGTTTGAATATCATTTTAGATTAATGATTAAAAAGCATTTTGCAATGTATTTTCAATACATTTTGAAAGGTATTAAAAATTTTTTAGTGCACATGCTTATCTAGTTTTTGGCTTTTCAGTAATAAGAATTTAAAAAGCAAGCCAGAATTATTTTTGTTGTAAATATCCATATATGGTAGAACATACAAGTAGATCTGTTGATTAAGAAATTACAGTTTTTAGATAGCTTACTGTTTACTGGTATTTTTTTTTTTTTCCCCTAAAAGGAAATCTAAAATAAAAATGGAATCCTCTACTCTGTTTAACATTTGCAAGGAGGGGGAGCCCACCTTAGTTTGGATACTTAATTTTGTCTTATGGATTAGTTCCAGCACATCTGAGGCATTTGAAGTTACTTTTATTTTTGATGGTAACAGGCAGTTTGAACTGATAAATTTGGCAAGAGTTAGAAGTAAATCTGTCTTGGAGCCCAGGAGAATTTGCAGGATATGCATTGTATAAGAACGCTTAACACTTGTAGAGCACGACATTGTGTTCACTGACAGGCCATTCATAGGTAGTGAAAGTTGACCTCCTCACTGCTTCTGCACCATCTGATTGTAATCTAAATTTCTGTTTTATAGCTTGAAACAATTGGATGGCAGCTTAATCTTCAAATGGCTGAGTCCATGCAAGCGAAGCTGAAATCTCCTCGAGCTGTGCTAGAGCTGGGTGTGAGCAATGAAGATTCAAAGGTAAGAAAAACGTGTTTGGCAGAGTTGGAATGAGCAGTGGTGATGGCTGTATGTTTGAAGTTTTGAGGCATCAGTTGGAACTCTTGATCATCATTAGTCTCTCACCGGTGTTTTCCTATTTATAATTTGTAAAATTACACTATTAAATGACTAAGCAATTGGAATTGTGAAGTACTGAGGTAATGGTATACATTAAGTAGATTGTGGAGCTGACAGCTGTGTTAATCGGCTCTGGGCGATGACGTAATGGAGAAATACCATGAAATATGGCTATTTTGGGTCTATAAAATATCTTTATAGATATTTTATTTTTAGCATATAACTTGTGATTGGTACTTAAGACTTTTAATGCCTAGTTCTTTGCTGCCTTCTACCACATTTGTAGTTATATAAGATTTACTCGTCAATTGCAGCTTTTTTATGCTAATGTTGTATCTGTATGAATGATGCCATAGTGTGCAAGGTCGCAGAGAGCCAATATTTGGAGATTCTAAGGTAAAGCCTTCTATTCAAGGTTTTTAGTGACTGAAAGTGTTTCAGTGCCAAAAAAACACAAATGAAGGTCATTTTGATTTATAAAAGCTGTGTCTTATGTTAGTTAGCATGTTTTAAATTAAGCACATAAACGTTTGTTCACCTTATCTTGCTAATGTAAATTGGAGTCTTTACTTCTGTGGTGTCTGTCAGACTGTTTAGCAATGAAAGAGTCAGTGTAAAAGATTTGAGGGGAAAATCAGAACTCAGTTCTGCTTTTGTGTTGCGTTTAAATTACAGTAATTTTACTAATACGAGTGGAATTTCTGATGTGTGGTGGAATAAAAGAGACTACACGGCTTATGTTTGTGTTTCTCACCAGGACTTGCAGTAGTTATATTTTTTAAGGAGTTTACTGCAATCTGTCATTTTGAAAAGTAAATAGAGAAACCAGACAATATTTTATGCCAAGCTGCATTGAGCAGCACTGCATACAAATTCAGATCTATGACAAAATAATTATAAGAAAACATGAGAAAAACAGGGCATTTTCGGATGACAGAGAAAGCTCACCTATTTCCTTTGCAGACAGAATTCAGCAAGGGGACTTTTTATTGTTTCCTCTTGATTTTTGTGGGTATAGTTAGATACCCATATCAGAATTAATTTGCGATAATTACAAGCCTAGAGTAAGCTTGTAACTGGCATTTACACAGAACAGCACAAGAAAAACATACTGATGTTCTCACTTTCAGACACAGTTTAAAAATCTGGGTTGGTGTGGAGATAACTACAGATTTTCTTTAGACGAATGATTATTATTACATCCTGGTAGAGAATAGGTTTAAGATGGGTTAATACTTGCCTATAAACTGCCAGAAGAGTTCACAGATAATTAATTTTTGTGCAGTATTTTGCGTCATCATGATGCCTATGTGCAGTAAGTATTAAATTATCCAAAAATCCTAAATACTAGGTGATAGTTCTCATTTTTCTCCACAGACATACGCATGTGCCTTTTGCACAGAAATATGGCAGTTTAGTGCATAGGTTCGTAGTGATTGTCTTCATTTCTAACTAAACCTTTTTTCTTTCTGTAATTCTTTCTTTCTTTAATTCTCTTCCTTTCCCGTTCCTGTTCCCGTTCCCTTTCCTCCTTTCCCGTTCCCCCGTTCCCTCTTCTCTCTTTCTCTTTTCTTCTTCTTTTTTTTTTTTTAAATAACTTGTGGATAGAACGATTTTATTTTATTTTTTTTTTTCAAGAAAGCCAAACAACAAAACGCTGTTATAGAAGAGCTTTTGTGGTTCGCTCATTAGGGGGCAGTAGTGCTCTTTGTCACCCATCTCTGGCTCTGAATGCTTTCCTGAGATAACGCTCAGAATCAATTCTGAAGTCAGTAGTTGTGGGAAGCGCTAAATGTTTACATTTCTAATCTGAATATCACAATAGAAGTTTGTCTTACCCATCTACATAACTAGAGCCTGTTATTAACAAAATGTACTGTGCAAGGTAAATGAAATTTGCCATTAGTTCCACTTTTACTAACAGAAAGTGATTTGTACTAATACATTAATGTTTACTACAAGTCTCTCCAATTAAGGACCGTTTAAGTAGTTCTTTGTCAGAAGCTGACATTTAAAATTTGCTCTTAAATTAATTCTCCAGCAGAGGTAATCAGAAAAAAATGTGGATATATGAATGATACTTGTGCTTCATGAAATAAAATGAGTCAGAGGATCCACTATTTGATATATATAAGTATATTTTGTCAGCTTCATATGAAATGCAGAGTAGTATAGGTATTATACCTTAAAAATTCAAAAGTAAAATGCTCTTTTTTTTTTTTTTTTTTTTTCCAGGTGATTTAAGCTATTAGTTACATTTGCATTGCCTGGAAAATGTTCTGCTTGTGATTAGTAATAAATGTGATCAGATCACATGGTCTTTGGTAGACTACTTTTTGTTTGTTAAAATTTGCTGTTTGTTTATAATCCAGACTGTGAGTTACATTTGCTGTGGATCTAACAGATATTTTACACATGTCGTGAAAAGCTTGTCACCACGAGGATGGTTGACCGCTGGAATGAGTTATCCATAGAGGCTGCAGAGCTGCCAGCATTGGAGATGTCCAGGAGTCAACTGGACAATGCTTTGAGCAATCTGACCTAAGGGTGGAGCTAGTCCCACTGCAGAGCAGGGCTTGGATCCAGTGGCCTGCCAAATGCTGCTTCCCAAACCAAGTTGTTCTGTGGTTCTAGGCTGCTTTACGACTTGGTTGCTGATGGGGTTTGTATGGGGAGGGGAAAAAAGCAGGTTTCAATTAAAAATCCAATTAACAGCTCTTATTACAACGATTCAGAATTTAAAAAGTTTAATTGCATTTCTGAATCTGAGGGAAATGGAATTTCTGTGAAGCAGACACACAAAACAAGCTAATGTGATAGGAAACATCTTATTGAACTGCAAGTTCCTTTTGCTTCTATTCTGACATTTTAACAAACTAAGGGAACATTTAGAAATAACTGTTTACAAACAAATGTGTATGATGTCAGCTGTGTATGAGGGTTGTCTTTAACAGTATAATTTGGTTTCAGGTTTGTTGTGTTGATGAGTTGCAACATTGGAGTCTAGGGACTTTTTCCAGATGTAGTAGTAGTAGTATTTTTTGACTGTAGGGTAAATTAGCCAGTAGAGGGAGTACAAATTAATAATCCTGATAATGTGTTCCAATTATGATGCTGCTTTGCAAACAAAGACTGATCCTAAAAAGTAAGTGCTGTGTATATTTAATACCTCTGTTTCCTTCAATAGTTTATTTATTAATTATCCATATAGGCGTACACTTGCACATTCTTTCCCACTGTTAATAACAGCAATTCCTTAGGCCATTTAGAAAAGAGCTTTCTAAACAACTGGGATAATTCTCCATAACCATAGGAGCCATATACAAAAAATCTTTTGTACTAGAGGTTGTAGAAAAGGGCTGTGGCTTCAGAAATGTCACATCATCTGCGCTGAATGTATCACCAGAGGAATGTGAAAAGTAAGACCGTGTTCTTAGAATTTCTGCTATGCTTCTTCACTAGCAAGATACAGTAAGACACTTTAACATATAAGATATCTATTATTGTGTATTTTTACACATAATCTACAGATAGCATTTATGCTTGAAAATTGTGAGGATAAATTAACTATTATTGCTCAGTGTTGTCTCTCAATAGTTAAGCAATTTTTTTTGTAAAGTCATTCTACAGATTTCATTAAATTCTCTATTTTAGTTACATTTTTTTCCTATGGAAGGTACTGCTCTTTTCTTTTTTTCTTTTTTTTTCTCTCTTCTTTATTTCATGTACAATTTTCTTTTTAACCATTAAGGACTTTTTGATGGCCTGTCTTTGAGGGAGCTTTTGTTTTTTTTGAGTGAGTGAGAATCCGGTGAATAGATTCCTTCTGAGAGTTCATTACTCTGTTTATGTTGTTTCTTCTTTATACTTGTATTTGAAAGATTTTGTTGTAGCATTTTGTCTGCCAATGCAAGACAAAAAAAATTATAACAGTTATAAAAGTGGTGTTTTATTAAACCTGCTGATGTAATACTTTTGACAAGAGGCAGATAATCTTAAAATGTTACTGTAATAATTTAATTTTAGTTCATTTTAATTAATTAGCCTTGAATCTCTAGATGCTTTACAAGGAGAAAATAACAGTGTAAATATTTTAAATTAATTCTTCTGCTACCATTTGTTCAAAATCAAAATGGAGTCTGTCTGCATTTGAAACTGAGATCATAATACATACTCATCATTCTACAGAGGATATAGAAGTCTGGAAATCTTAAATTATTATTTTTTTTTACTTGTTAAAATAACAGGCCCCAGTTTAATTTTTTTCCCTTCCTAGTTTTAACAGACTTTCTACACATTCAGGGCTGTGAACGAATCTCGGTCTTAGATGTATTGCTCTGTTTACTTCAGTAAGTATGCCATTCAGCTTTCTAAGTTTGTCTTTGTGAATGTTTTCCCCATCTTTTACAGCAAAGCAGAGTAGATGGGGAAATAAAGCTTTTCTTCTAGTTGAGCTAGATCAATCAATCATTTCAGGCTGTAGATTCTGTGTGGCCTGTATAGCATGGAGGCAGGACCTGCACTTGAATGGATACTTAAGGAAGTATGATGGTGCTTCCACTTCCCTCTCAGTTTAGCCCTTTTTTCGTTCTGAAAAGGAGTCATGTTGGCATAACAGTGGGATTTGGTGGATGCTAGTGGTATGTTGCCACTCAAAAGGTAAGAGGTGGCAGCACTGAGCACCTATGCATTGATGTATCCCCTTCATTTGCCTTCTCAATTCTCTGCTTTTGGGATGATGCATTTAGGTGCCTTTTTTTTTTTTTTGTCAAAATAGAAGAGTAATTTGTGTCTGTAGCCTCTTGGAAAAAAGAGGGCAATTAAAAGACTTGGTGATGTTGGCGGAACCATGATGAGGTGCAAACACTAAACAATTGTAAATTGCTTCTCGTGTTCATCAGCCGCCTCTCAACCACTTTCTGTTCTGATGACATCACCACTTTCTTTCTCAAAAAACAGAGAAGTTTGCGTGTACATACTTGAATTGAGTTTGGTGTTCTCGTCAAGCAGATTTGTAAGTCTCTAGCAATTGCCAAAATGATAAGCAGGACAGGCCACTGGATGAATGCAAAAATGCTTGTGGAAGAGGTTAAGAGAAAAGGTTTTTTCATTCCAATTCAGAGGAGATAACCTTGATGATCTTCTGAACTTCTGTATACAAGCAAGATTACTGCTTTTGGCAAGGTAGATTATGAAACCAATTTTATTCTGAGAACTAAAATCTAATAAATACTACTGCTGATAAGAAAGCAGAAACTTCCCTAAGACAATGTTTCAGAATACCGGGAAAAGTCTTCATATTTTTAGGAGCTGTAGTAATAATGGCTGTATAATCCTGAGCATGTGGAACAGCTCAGAAAAATGAGCTTGAAATTTATAATTTGCTTCCAGGCTGTCACACTGCTGCAGAAATCTCTTAGAAATTTCTTTGCTCAGCCCGTAGAGCCAGAAGTTCCAGACTTGCCATGCACAGCAATTCTTGCATTAGACTCTGTTTCTGATCTGTCTATCTATTATCCTTGATTAAATCCTTTTAATTAGAGGGAAAAAATGAAGACACAGTCCAGAATTTTCAAGATGCTGAGAGGGCTTTTGTTTTCTTACCAGCATAGAAATGGAAGGCTGAGTAACCCATGTCCTATAAACTGTGGGTAGTTTGACATTTTACTTAGAATGCATCTACCAGATGGTGTGACTCCAGGAGTATGTGCCCACCTCTGGCAATTGTACTGCAGAGCGTAGTTAATTATCTGGCTCCATTTGTGATCTTATATGATTCAATTATCCAGCTTATAGTAAAGATCCCTTTACAGGGAATTTTTACAATATTCTTATGTTTCACCTGGCAATATACACAATTTATTAATAAAATCTGTAACTTGAATTTATAAACCCTATAATTGGCTACAGCCTCTGCACATGTTCTGTTTGCACTAAAGTGCTCTTACAACCCTGTCCATGTGTCTTTGTGTCATGGAGTTAAAGAAAAAACTCAGTCCCTGTTGCCCATGTATAGTTAGTTGCAGGCCTTAGGCAAACTCAGTTTATAGTTAATGCTGGTACTCTTGTTTCTTTCATACAGAAGTACGTGGAGTCGTGCATAATGTGTAGCTTTACCATTGTCAGTCCAAATAAGGAGCTGAAAAGTAGCTGAAATGTTTAACTTCAAGTTTAAACTTGGTGACCCACTGCATTTTCAGGCAGAGTTAAAATTTAAGGCCTTGAGAAAATTTGAAAAATACAAAGATCTGATGAACTTTCCTCATTTAATGCATTTGTGTATGTCACCTTTATCCTTACAAAATCTGTTTTTTATTTGCCTCAAACTAATTTCATAAGCTTGATCCTCAGTCTGTTAGATAAAGATGAAATATTTATGGAATTCATCACAAATCCTCAGGAAACTCTAAATACATTTCTGTCTTCTATCCTCAGAAATGGTGCAGTGTTAGCAAATGAACTGTTGCCCTCATCTGCATGTAGCAATGGGAAATAACCATATTTTCTGCTGTACGTTTGCAGTGCTTTTACAATACTTTCATTACAGATCCCCCTTGCCCCTTTACTTTAGCCAGTAAGCTCTGTGTTTCTTTTGAAAATCTGCTTAAAATGGGCAACTGTTCTGTGTCTGGTTCTTCTGCCTCTAAGGTAGAAAGATAAGGTAACATCGAAGTTGAACTTTCTGTATCAGCAAGGCTCTGTCTTATGAACACTCTTCTGCTCATGTCTTCTGCTACAGCAAAGTTAACTGCTGCCTTGGGGAACGGGAGGTGAGGGCAGAGGAAGACGACATGTAATCTCCAAGTTGTCAGCTTTCTAACATGGGTGTTCAAAAACAGATAATTCTTCTGTGTACAGATGTAGAAGAATCAAAATTTCTTGTGAGTTTTAGAAGGTAGAAACTTCAGGGGGTCATAAAGCCTTTAGATATTAATAAATGAAATGAGTAGCATTTTGTGGCATTTCAATCAGGTAGGAGTAGTTGTCTCTTGCGCTATTTGATAATTAGTCAAGCAGAAAAGATGTAGAATATGTTCTTTATAAAAGTACGAGATCATTTTTTGAATGTAATTTAGTGCTGGGGACGCTCTCCATAACTACCTCTAAACACATGTCCGTACATTTTCTGGGTACAACTGGAAATGCTTCTCAGTTCTCCCATCTTTAAAATGGTGAACTTGTTACTGTCCAACAGTTGCAACTTGGAGAGACTTGCTTATGGAAAGTACTGTTGTCTATTAATCCTTTATTGTTCCTTTGAGGGGTTCTAAAAGAGAAAAGTTACGAGAGACATGGCATTATTTTTTTTTTATTATTAAAAAAAAAAAGGATTTTCATGTGTGTTTTCTCAGTGGGCTTATGCTTCAAAATACTTCACATCTTTAAGAGCCAACAGTGTTGTATTTTCCTGTAGCTGGTCCCCCTGTGAGGGGGAAATCTTCAGAGCTTGTTGGAAGAGATAGGACTGTCTTGATTATTGCCTATTTTTTTACTGCACTGATACTTTGAACCAGTTGCCTTGCATCTCATTACTGTATTGGCAGCTTGGGAGCAGTCTGTGCTTAGCTGTGCATTTCTTGGGTGGGAATGGAAGAGGCACGCTCTTCTTAATTCCTTGTCTGCTGGTAGAGTATACTGTGTTTCAGGTACTCTCTGAATATGGTAGGATCTTTACGCGAAGGAGAGCAAAATATAAGATGAAGGAGTTAAAAGTAAGATTTAGATATATACAGAATGTTTTAATTAAAGTTGTGAACTAAAACTTGACTATAAATACCTCTAACTTCTGTTGTTTCTCACCACTGCATTTTACTTCTGCAGCTGTGGCAAGATGGGTAGGAAATGTCATTAGAATTTGACAGAGAAAATGTTCTGCTTTTCATTTTTGTGTTAAACAGTGCTGTTTACTGAAGTACTGGTGTACATGGCTGGGGGCTCTGTGATGGGCACTGATAGACATGAAATTCTTGGAGTGTAAGAAAAAGAAACAAAATTTTACATGTGAAGAAACAGAAAAACGCTCTGATACAAATGCCAGTGAAAGCAGATCTGCAGTTATTTGTGTAGCTTTGTATTCCATTGTCTTCATAGAGTAGGTAATGATACTGACTTTAATGAACTTGAGCTGCTGAAGAAAACTGGCAGGAGTTTTATTTTCTTGTCTTCCCCAGTATTTCGTCTGCCTCTTCTTTGATTAGTGCACAAAAAAGCATACCTGCACAGACTTCTTAGTTGTTGTCTTCTTACAGCATGTCATGGATACATCTTGACCTTTCTGAGATCTTTTTTGAAAGGTATACTTGACAGTTTTGTCCTGATGTGTGTATTTTTTCACTTTTGAATGGTAAGTGGGTGGATTAGCTTGAAACTGTGATATTTCTGTTGTTGTTTTTGTGAAAGATAATCTTTCAGCTTATTCTAAGAGGAAGGGTGATGTGCAGGGAGGTACAACAGGCATGGAGTAGTCACTTGGCCTGTGGGCATCTGTCCTAGGTTGGGTCTCTGTGCAGCTTCTGAAAAGCCTAGCTACAATCTGACGTATTTTAACTAGAGTCAGACACTGATTGCACTGTTCTCCTGTGATAGCTCTTCATTTTCTTCGTAAAAAATCTTGTAGAGTAAAAGTCCACTGTAGTTAATTTCTGATTTGTAAAATGTAGTGTTTTCAATCCGTTCTGTTAATTACTTTTGTAGGGAAGGTTTTTATTGGCTAATTGGATCAACATATTAAACAAGTAACCGTTTTTATAAGTGCCTTAATATTTGGGGTATTTGTTTGCTTGCTGAGTGCCATGTTGCCTAAGTAACTTCTGCTTTGTTGTATCTTTATGCACATCAAATGGGTCATTTTAATCAGTCTCTAGGTTTTTTTTTGTTTTTTTTTCTGCTGGCAGTATGAAATAACTTGCTTGATCTTCAGTTGTGGTTGACCTAGTTATTCCATTTCTTTTATTTGTAAAGCTTTTTCTTTTGCCTGTTGAGGCTGAGTATTAATCGTTTTTCCTTGAAAACAGTTACCCTGTGTGTCCTGACAAAATAATGCCAGCTTCAACATCAAATCCAATTAAGACTTAGATATTTCTAAGACAGTCCTCACATTAAAATTGTGCATAATGTTTGCCTTGTACAGGCTGGAATTGACATTTAAAATTATAGATCTCATTGTATATTTGTAAGCAGTATGCTGCAAGCCTGAGTATAATCACAAGCTTTTGAAATCTTTTTGACTGCCCTTGGCTGCTATACGACGTCTGTCTTAATATACAGAAGAGTTTAAAATAAATGACATTACAAGTATCATTTTGCTTCTTAAAGTTTCTAAAGTGGAAAAAGAAAGTTGGGCCAAATGGATTAAAATCTGATGGATAATTCACGTTTTTTAAATAATTTGTAAAATCTGGGAATGCTTACCAAAGTTAACGTCTCTTGTTCCTTAACTTCATCACACTGTCAAATCTAGAATTTTTTTCTTCATTTTTAATTTGTTTTCTGCCCACTCCAACAAATTCTTCAGCTCCCTTACAGAGAACGGGTTCTGGAATGGACATGTAGAGCTGCATTGGAGCAGCTAATGTTTTTATACGGAGAAGGACCAACATCAGCTAGGGGGTCTGCAGTGTATTGCCGGAGTGTGGAACATCAGGTGAGCCGTCTTCTGCAGCTGAAGTGCGTGCTGACCTGTGGAAGAGGAACCGGGGAAGTCCTGGTCCTGGGAGCAGGTGCGCTCACCTGCGAGCGGCTGCCTGCTTTCTCTTGGCATCTTGCTTGCAGCGTTCGTAACTTGTCTTCTGCACTGGAAGGGGGAGAGAAATTGGTTGAGTGGGATTACAAGTTTCCAGTCAAATTAACTGCAGAGGCCTCAGGAGGCTTGGCTTTATCCCATCAATTTTTGGATTGGTGCAGTTTTCCTTTCTTCCAGGAGAAGCACTGCTGGGTACCTGAGGGCAGATGGATGGTCTTGATAAATTTACAGGCCTAGACTTTAGCTGTGCGGTGCCTTGAGTACTCTTGTCAGTATGAAGCTAAGTAATTGTGAGATTCTGCTTTCAAATATGAGTGCTTAGCAGTATTTCCCTCTCAGAATTTTTCTTTCATCCTTTCAAGCATAGGGTTAGCTACAGAAACGAAAAGGTAACTGTTTGAAGCATTTGAACAAAGTGTCTATATTATAATAATAAAAAGTAAGGACATCACATGTGAAACTTTAATTTGGGTTAGGAAATTACAAATTCTATTACAATATTTTTACTGTGCAGCTCAAAGGAGAATAGCTGATTTGTGCAGAGCATCTTTTACCGGGTTCAAACGCTTGGTTTCTGGTCACTTTTCTTCCCTCTCCACTGTTCCTACACACAACCTATCATGTCTTGTTGAACGACACACATGCATATTTTTTTCTTCTTAACCACGTTAACACCAATATCAGAAGGGGCTATTTGGGAGTGAAAGAGTGGCAAGCAGCTGCTTCCAGACAAATTCACATCATTTTCCCTTTTGGCAAAATCACTGGGTTTACTTTCCTGTTACTTTTGCTAGTTTTTTTGTCAATGTGCAAACTTCTGAAAGTGCCAGATTGGGTTTCCTGGAGAAGTAATATACATATTCTTGAAAGAGTTCAAAGTGAGCATCTCCTGCGTTGCTAACATCTGTCCTGCTTGAGGCAATAAATACACAGTACATGCTGTCAAACAGGATCAACACTGTACATTTGGCATTGCACAGGTGTCTTTAACAATGCTGTGACACCCTTTCCAGTCATGCTTCGGGTGGAAGAGAGTAGGTCATCACCTCGATCATATGCAAGGGCAGCAATTTTCACTCATCTTGTTTCTTGTTGTTTACAAATGAGAGGAGTCTGGTATCTGGAACTACGTGGCATCTCAACTTGTGCCTTTTGGCTTTGTATGAACATTTAGCTAACTTCAAAAGCTGCTATGACAAATGACCTTTTTCACTAGTTAAAATACGTGAAATACAACCTCTTTTACAGGAAAACCACAACCCACAGCATGGCCTACAGCCTCTGAGCAAACCTTGTTCAGTGTGATTGTATAAAATCATTACTAATGAAATAACAAATACATATTTCTAGGAATGCACATTTGCTAGCAAGGCAGCAATAGAAAGAGATTTCAAGGGGAAAGAGAAAATATATTTTTTCCATAATGAGATAGATCCTGTTACTAAGAATACATTTTGAAGCCTTGTAGTAATGAAAAGGCAATACAAAAACAAAAATGTAGCCAAAACTAATAAACATGCTTGTCTAGCATGAAATTTTTACATGGGGAAAACCTGCTTTTTTTTTTTTTTTCTGATCTCTTGGGCACCATTTTTGAACTTGTAAATCATAGTAACTTGTAATCATAGTAACTAAGCTGTCCAGTCACCTTGTGAGACAGAACCATACCAGTGGGTCCAATGGGAAAGAAGATTGCACTGTGATGCTTTTTAAGTGAGTTTATGGCTGTCTCAGTGTAAGGGAACGAATCTTTCAGCTCTGCTCATAAGCAAAACATTTTGAGACTTGCTTTGTAGTGGTGTTTCTAAATGCCTTCTTTCCTTAACAGTGTCAGGATTACACACTGAGTTTTTCCAGTTATAACTGGTTGAAGGCTTTGGGGATTATTTCTTGTGTATAGATGCAGGCAGCAAAGTTCTAAAGACAGCTGAAAAAGCTAGATTATTTTTGCGGCCTCTTTCCCAGTATCAACAGAAATGAAGAGAGTTCGGAGATATTTGTACTTGAGAATAAGTCATGTTACGAGATTCAGGATTTGACAGCAAAGCAAGTTGCCAAGGGCCAGATCTGTAGGCAGCTCTGGTCCATGTATGTTTCTTTGAGTAGGTACTTCAGCACTAAAACGTGCACTTGCCTCTTTCATGAGATAGAGGAATGTATTATTCACTGTGTTTTCACAGGAGAGTCCCAAGCTTAAGCTTTCTGGAGGAGCACTGATGCTGTACATTAGGGGGCTGCCCACTGGTGAGATAGGTGTGCCCTCATACCTGGTAGTCCTAGGGTTTTTTCAGCGTGTAACGGAGTGTAGGATTCATTAGCTGCACAGAGGATTGCAGACGCGTGTTGTCTTCTTCCCCTTCTCTGACTCCTAAATAAAGGAATTTCAAAATCTAACTGCACATACTTAAAAATACGTATCTTTGTTCAAAAACAAGTGCATAAACATTATACATACTATATGCAAACATCTGAAGGCATTACTGGAAAGGAAGTGCATACCACTTGAAGATCTTAGAGTACTTAGGAGGGGAAGGTTCATTGGAAGATGCAGTTCAAAGACAGCAAGAAAAGTATCTGTAGATTGTGACAGCAGGCAAACAATTCTGGAGCTGTTTTCTCTTATTCTTATTTCTAGATTGCTTTGCCTCTTCATATTCCCATTACTTCTTTCTTCTTTCTTTCTGTCACCCCATCTTCACAGAAACAAGCACATAGTGTTCTTATCAAAGACATCCTACAGATTCCAAAATATCCCTGAAAATCATCAGACAGCAGAGCCACCAACAAAGTGAGACAGAATTCCTGGGGTTGGTTCTATGTCTAAGTTCTAATGCACGTTTTCAAACACTTCCTTTGTATAACTAGTATCATTTTTATTTTTTTATTGTCACTTCTTTTCTTTTCGAACAACAGTTGATTAAATAATAGATCATTATAATTCTTTATTAGATTATTTTTCTTTGTTTTTCAGGCCTTAAAACCCTTCTTGTGCTGTAGGGTATCTTCTGCTCTGAAATGGATAGTGTGGAACGATATATATATGCAAGAAAGATAGTTAGGCAGTTTCAGAGTTTCCGGATGGCAGTGTATTCCTATCAGTTGTACTTTTGGAGGCTAACATTTAACAAGTTCTTGAGTGAGCCTTTTAGTATGCTTTTTCTAAACATGTATCAGGTTTAGAGAAAATGACTGTCTGATGAGAACCAAGCTGGCTTGCATAGTGTGATGAGATCAAGAATAGCCAGTTTTCAGTATTGAAATTTGTCCTATTTGATTTCCTTCCAAATGCGCGTTTATTTGAGACACTATACAGGCGGAAACATTTAACACTAAACCTTTTCGGGAGAACTGCTTTGCTGCAGCAGCTGTGGCCAAAGGAGATTCCCTGCTGGAATGCACTGACCTTGCCAAGGTACTGTAGCCAGGCAAACTCATTTAAGCTGGTACAATGATGTTTGATGGAAAACGGTATAACAAAGAGCAGAAGTGCATGAAACAAATACGGGGAGGTGGGAGCAGTAAGGGCAATTAACACCAACAGAGGAGCGATGAAGTGTTATGCGCTGAGAGCTAACTGAAGTTGCATTGAACCAGTAGAGACTTTTTGGTGCGGCTGAGAATGGTTAACATGCAGGAAGGCAGTGTGCGATGAGAAGTGTTATGACACATGACGTAGTGCTTTGTTCTCAACCTGGTATCAGAAAAGTCATTTTGAAAAGCTCTTGAAAATTCACATAAAGCATAATTTGATTTCTTTTCTTTTCTTTTTTTTTAATGGAGTTGCTTTAAAATTCACAATATCATTTTAAACCACAATTGTACTCTCCTGTGGCCTTGAGGGAGTCACAAAGAACTTGGAATCATCCTTGGCTTTAAGATTAAGGCATGTGACATCTGTCTAGAACAGCGTGCACTTGTTTTTACTGCTTTTTGAAGAGAAGACCCTGACATTGAGGGAATGTGATTGAAGGGTGAGCCACAGACCAACAGCATATACTGCAAAGATGTGTAGAAATAGGAAGGCAGAAGAAGGATATAACAACAAAATAATAATAATAAAAAAAGGCATTTACCATGTCTGTTCTGGATGGATAAACTGATTAAACACATTTGTCAGCACTAAGCTTGAGAGGTACAGTACTATCACTTAAGTACCATAATGAGGCATTTGATTGTAAATAAAAATGTGTTCTTACTCATTCTAAACCCTTTTTTCTTCCATTTCAAAAAAATGGCTTGTTTTCAAAACATTCCAGTCCAACCTAAGCCAGCTTTGAATTTATCAAAGTAATTTGAATGTTTTTGTGAATATGACTATTTTTAAGGTACTCAAAACACTTGCAAACTAGAGAGACTACTGGCTTTTTATAGTGATGTGGCTTCAGACAACTGAAAAAAAAAATCCACATTCTGTTTTTCCCACTGTTTTCTGAAACAATTTGGTAATATGCTTCAGCATTAACATTTTTTTTAACTAAAGGAGGAAATAAGAAATTTGGTCTAAACGTGAGTTAGCCAATAAAACAGCAAAAAGAGCTTTGCAGCTCAAAAGCAAAATACTATTATCTTAGAATGTGTCTTTAAGTAAATATAAACATTTCACATGTCAGAATTATGTGGAAATGGCACATGTTTAATTCTTTCACAAAATGTTGCATGGGGAAGGAGAGTTTGAATGTTACAGAGACTGCAGGTTATTATTGCCATTGGAAACAATATCCAGTAATGTGGTGATCCACCAACAGGTCTAGAACAGGGGCAAAATTGATCTTCCGCCATTGTATATGTACAATGTATGTTAATATCTTCATATTACCTGACAGCTTAAGAAAATTAAATTATTCTTTGGCTTTTTTGGAAATAACATTAAAAAAATGCAGTAAGTAGTTACATGGAGTCTGTTTCTTTATGATTTGCATCTAATTATTATAGTTTCATTAAAATTCTTGTTGCTGGTTGTTTTGCTGTGGGGGGGGATTGTTAAAGAGTTCTAACATCTTTACTGAGTTTAAGGTAGTGAGTTTGGAATACGTCAAGGAGAAAGTCTTTGCCTGGAGAAGCGTGTTATTTTGTTTCACAAAATTCCTGTCATGTTTAATCGACTTAAACTATTTTAAAAATGAGATTTACTTTTGCTGATTGTTTCTCATAGAAGTCCTGCATTCTTGCCCAAACATTAATTGATTATGAACATTATGATTTAAGGTCAGGCCTTGCTGTCATTAAACAACAAGGAGTTATAACGCTCTTGGTAACTGTGGAGAACAGGCAGTCCAATTGCTGAAATAATGCACCTGACAGGAGGAGAGTGCTTGGATGGGCTTCTGTGGATCCCTGCATCTAGTACAAGGACTCAGCTGTGTATTCGGCTCTTCCTGAAAGTGGCGTACAAAATAAAGGTGAAGGTGGTGACTGATTCTCACACCCTGTTCCCCACTCCACCTCCACCCAGGTAGATGAAAGCTGTACTGAAAACCATTTCCAGAGAGTATAAGCTAGGATACAGTCACTTACAGGCAGAAAAATGGGTGAGATGGCCAAAAGTTTTTTTTCGCAGCACTTTTTCTGATTGTAATAAAATCCCTATTTAAACTTGTAAATTAAATATATATATATTATATATAAAATATATAATTATATTATTAGCTATTATAATTATATTATATATATTATATATACATAATGAGGTACTGCTGATGTGTGAACGATAGTAAAATCCATTTTGCTTACAATTCTATTACTCTGGCTGCTGTCTGTGTGAAGCCTGAAAATTGGTTTGGAAAGGAGCAGGAAATACTCAACCAGAAAGAAGTAGAGCACAAAATGGGTGGAGACTGGCCTTTGGAACAGGCTTCATCAACAGGGAATATAGCACAGCATGGGCTTGAATTTCACTGGCTGTTTTTGTTAAAATCCTTATCAGAATGTTTGAGATGGTTTTATCCTGAAGTGACTGATAGAGACTCTAAACCTTAATGTTGTTTAATTTTGGTATCTGTTTACATGAAAAAAAAATCCAAAACATTTATGTCAACACTTGTCAAGGGTCCTTCAAAGCAAACACAAAAGCAGTAAAACTAACTGCAGAGATGAGCAGAAATGATAAAAACATTTTTTTTTAAAAAAGCCCATCCTACCAACCAACCAAAACCAAAACCACCACCACCACCAAAAAACTCCAAACTGTTCCTCCTGCTAGCTGTTGAGAAATGTATTGATTCTTCCTTTTAATCCATCAAAAACCCCAAGCGTGTATTTTCCATCTGTTCAAGGTGTCCCTGCTTGAGCAGGAGGATTGGACCAGGTGACCTCCAGAGGTCCCTTCCAACTTCAACCGTTCTTTGGTTCTATATTAGGCAGAAGAAAGGCTGTGGAATAAAGTTCACCAATCCTTCAACTGTGCCAATATAATGTTTATGAAGGTAAAGCACTATATTAATGAAATGAATAAGAAAACAAAACAAAACCAATGTTCTTGAAGGTTTACTGGAAATCTTGATTTCTCCCAACAGAAGATTGCACTGGCAGAAAGAACTGGACAATGGTATGCAGGTAGTTGTGAGTTGTTAGCACGAGGTGGGATATACCAAAGAAAATACAACTGTAAACTCTGTTTTTTTCTTAACTGTTACACCTCTTTTTCATAGTCACTGGAATCATGCTTTCCAAAATGGAAGTCCTCTCCCAGATCTTAGAATACAAGACTAGCATTTTGTTTTACAGACACACATGAATGTGAGACTTTTATATGTATGTGTGCATCTTTTAAGAATAGCTAATGCTTATCATACAAAGATCAGGAAGATTATTGGTAATATCATGAAACTTATGTTGTTCTAAGAAGGAGAAAAGAGAAATGGTTTGCATGGAATTTATTAAGGTTGATGAATTTGCATTTCTAGTTAATGAAACCAGTGAGATTAACAGAATTAAGTGTTTCGAGAATTCCTACGTATTATAAAACCAGGAAATTGCTAAACTTTTTTTTTTAATCATGCTTGTACATGTTTGTCTGAAGTGTATTTGATTATATTCCTTTTCTGTTATTAGTTGTGTCATTCATATGCTCAACCTTAAAATAATATAATCTGTGTACCTCAAGTAATTCACAGTCTAGAAGAGCTTTATATATAAAGTTTGCATATAAAGTTTTACAGAGGGTGAGCTTATCTCATGGTACTATAGCTGTTTTTAAAATTTTTATTTTTATTTTTTGGTGTCCAAACATAAACTGAAGAATGCAGTACAAAGAATTTGATTTGCAAGTAACGTACATATAACTAAAAGGTATCAGGTATAAAATAGCAATAAGGAAGTTACGTGATCAAAATCAACAGGTATTATGAGAGAGAAAGTGGGAGAGGGAGAACAGAAATTATGGAAATAACAATATGGAACACATTTAGAGTAGATATTGTGCACATTAGTAACAGATAAGATAAAATTGCCAAAATAGTTTCAGTTACAGGATCAAGAATGACATGGAATGTATGGAATTGGGTGAGACAGGAAATGAAAGACTGAGGAGCAAAACCCAATTTGAGCTGCAGGAATTAGCCTACCACTTTGTTTTCTCAGCTAATAATTTATGTGTAGCTAGCTAAGGAAATCATAGCAATAAAGGATGTTTCTTGTATAACATATAAAGAGAAAAAAAATGAGAACGTTATGAAGAAAAGATAAAAAGGAATACAGTGATTAAGGCAACCACAGCTGAAACTTGGAGATTCTTGTCTAAGATGATAGTGATTATTATCAAAAGGATTTCAATATATGCAATTAATATTTTAAATAAAGTTTTCAAGTCACAGGGGAGAAAACCAAGAATGTCACTGATGGCTAAAATAAATTTGTAATGAACAGTTTACATGGTTCTATAGTTGGAAAGTTTAAAAAAGATGCAAGTTTTCACACAGGGCTGTTCTTGAGTAAGATATCAGAAGTGGACATTTCCAGGGAAGCTATTAAAGCAAAATACTTGGACTTTAAAAGTTACCACTGCTTTGAGCAGAACGTTGGAGATGGTTGGGCTGGATGACCTCCTGAAGCCCATTTCAAGATAGAGAGATTTCAGTTATTAAGATATAAGTAGACTCTTCTGCAGAATCCTGAACAGCAAGCTGAATAGAGTCAAGACTAATTCAGCATTTAATCTGTTCTGTTGTTTTAAAACTAGAAAAGTAAGCAAGAATGCTCAGGGTCTGGAAAGAGTCCAGGGTGGGACCACCCTTTTAGAGGAAGAAAGCAACAGAAACACTAGATCCACCAATCGAAAGATCTCTCTCCTAGCAAGAAATGCACTTAGCTTTTCTGAAAGGTTCCTAATTTGTTTCAGACCTTTTTGAAAAACAGATGATTCTAGACAGTTTGTCACATTTTCCATTCTGGGTATTGTGTTAAACTGTCCAATTGAATTTTCATTTGAAATGTTACTTAACTGGAGATGTAAAAAAGTGCTGTAGTATTGCACATCAGTCTTTCAATGAAATTGATTTCCATTAAAATTACTCAGTCTCTACTAGAAAATGGAAAATAATGAGTTGTTCATAACCTGGCAGACTTGGGCCCTGTGTCAACCATTAACTGGTATTGCTGTAGTTAGTGTAACCTGGCATTATCTTGATTACGTGAAATGTGCATAATAAGGAGCTGTTTTGACGAGAATGAAAGTACTAAAATGGGATAAAACCAATGAACAGAATAAAGGACGAAAGGCAATAGTAGCTCTGTGCCTGGAATGCAAATTTGTTTGTGTTCCATGTTTAATATTATGTCAAAATAGCACATGGGCATATATTTGTTGTTGCTCTGGACAGGATCTGTAGTACAGGAAGCAAACAGTTTGGGACTTGGATTCTGATCTCTTGTCATTTTTTATGATTATTGACTTTTTTTTTTTTTAAGAGCAATACAAGTCATTTAAGCTTGTTAGAGACCAGTAAGCAGAGCAGTATTTCAAAGAAAATCTTTTCTATTTCTTCTATGAATCAGTAATCTGTCTTTACGTTCTACAGTGTAAAATTTGATCAGTGGGACATGAAAGTTATATCTTAAAATCAATTAATAGTGCATCTCTCTGGAAAGCTTCAACATTTTATATGCTGACTTTAATTTGCTCCAAATTCCTTTCTGAAATCCGCAGTGTTCTGCATTCAGAAATTAAGTAATCATGATAGGTAGCTTTCATGAATAATTTCCCTAAGAAGGTCTGAAATTCATGATTTTTTTTTAACTTGTTGCTTTGTGCCTGAGTAAGGTATGTAATTATAAATTCCTTGCAGCCAGAATCCATTTTCATCGTAAGTAAAAATAGCAATTTCTTGCCACAACTGCTAAATATTCCTTCAAACTATTGCTGAATTCAGGTCTTGATTTTAGTCTTGCACATATAGTCTTCCTCCCATCAGTGTTGTAATCTGTTAACTGATACGACTTGTAATTCTGCAGTGCTTTCTTTAGATACTAATTTCAGTACAGTGATAATGCTCTGTAGAAAAAGCCGTGGATGCGCTGTGGAATATTTGGATTCTGCGTAGCGTTGTCCCTCCCGTTCACAAGTAGAAAATGAAAGTATTCTTTTTTTTTTTTTTTTTTTTGATACGCAGCGTGTTGAACTTGCACGTTCTCTAACTCGGCGTGACAAGCGGTGACCTAGCTGTGCGTACACCCCAGCTGCTGGTGGCAGGGGAGCAGCCGTGCGCCCGCAGCCCGCCGCCGCCAGCTTTGCGAGCAGGTCTGCAGGCAGCTTGCCTGGGTGCCGCTGCCGGCGTGCGAAGCCAGCACTGGGACGCGCGGTCCCCGGCGCCTCGCAACGTGCCACCTGCGGCGCTTGGGTGTTCGCAGCGCCTGTCCGAGCGAGTCAGGCGCGAGGGGTGGTGCTGGTGGGGTTTGTCCTCAAGGTGTAGTCAAAGCACTCGGCTTCTTTCCATCCACTGCAAGCACCAACATGAAAATGGTGAATGAGAGCGAAGAAGCTGGACAGCTTGCTAGAGGAGGGCTTACTAGTGGATGGATGCATTTCTGTGGCACTGCGATCTGGCGTACATAGGGTTTATTTTGTTGTATACCTACTAGAATGCGAAGGTTTGTAAACCAAAATGTACAAGCCAGTTATTAGACTTAATTCATGTTTAGCTTTCATAAGGTGGAAGGTACCGAAAGAAGATTGTAAAATGTTATACTGATACATTTAATAAGTTGAAAAGGCTTATAGAAAGCATTTTTTTAAATATAGCTTTTGTATTCATTACTGTCAGGCTAAGCCTGGAAGCAGGGTTTTCCTGGGACACTTTTTCTTTTTTCAGTGTACTGGTGCAAGTTACTGCTCAATTTCACGTGAAACTGCATCCTAATCTGCAGTGTTCTCTGGTGATAAAATGTGTTGTGGTTATTGTAGAACATAGCAGGAATAATAACACAGCTGATTTCCTCACTTATTTAATCTAAAAATTATGCTTTATTTAAAGGAAAAAATCACACACCGGAATGTCCTACCATTTACTTCTAATATGTGCCCCCTGGTCCCCTGGGGTCTTGTCTATTTTATTGATTCACTTCTTAAATTAGACTTCTGAAAGGTTTTGGAAATGGAAAAATTAACCCTTTCTGTATTGTAATGAAACAGTCTTTGCAGAGAAGCAGGGACCTGGACATCTTTTTTTCTCTCTGTCATTGCTATCAAAGGCAAGACAGATCTTTTAGGTGTAACAAGCTAACCAGTAACAGGCAATTGTGAGTTAGCAATGGAATTGCATTTTTAAAAGAATGCATTTTTGAGTAAAGTCTGGAATTCTCACATACTGTTTTTAGTATGGAATTTCTATTACTAAATTACTAAAAGTTTTACAACAAAAGAGAAATATTTGAATTTTAATTTGAAACAGACTAATGCAGATGGAGGTAAAATGTTAGCAAAAGGTCACACAGCAAATTGACGGTAAATTCGGGAACAGAATCCAAGCACTGTCTACTGGGATGCAGGATATCTTAATTCTGGTTCTTCTTGGAAGAGGGAAAGAAGGATATTCATAATGTGTGTTGTAACAGTTGACACAATCTGAACTATTCTTATGCTGTCAGATACTCTGAAATAAAAGATAAGTATGTCTGAGACACTGCCAAAAACTCAAAGCAAGAAATCCACACATCCTTTTATTGCCTTTAATTTTGTGCTGTAACCATTAGGCAGGTCTGGACTGTATTATTGCAGTTTACTCCTTTGTGTTTTATTTGGCAATACAGATATGGTACACACAGCAGACTGGTGGGTGAGTGGATGAGTGGGTTTTGACAATTACGGTGTTTAGGGCACAGTTAAAAACAGTGTAAGCGAAACCTCAGATTTGCATCTCAGTATGTCTGTATTATGTAAAATCAGGTTTTATAGAAAGAGTACCTGGAGAAGTGAGGGAAGAGGATGGAGCTGGTCTGGTCCAAAAATTGCTAGCTTGTGTTACTTGCTGTCTCCTAACAGCTGGTTTTATGCTGCACGTTTGTGCCTACAGCGGCATGACGAACGTACAGGAGTTGTTTGAGCTTCACGTGGCATAGCAGTTCTGGTGCCTTCTGACATAAATGAACAACTGGCCATAATTTTTAGAGTGGACTTAACCTAATATATAATCCTCTCTTTCCTGTCTTTGGATTCCAGGCATACTTCATTATTATTTGAATCATTTATTACTTGTGCTCTTATCAGAATAACAAAGCTATAGAAAATATTGCACATGGAGGATTCCCTATGTAATGGGAATCTATGTGCAATACTGTTCATCCTACATCTGTGGTTTGGCTGTTTTTATGTTTGCCAGGCCCCTGTGTTCAGATTCAATGCTTACACATACTCCAGATACTCCGTTACCAGCGTGATCAGTTTTCTCTCTTTCTGCTGGTAATTTCTTTTAACATCATCATCTGATATACAGCTTGCGTGTTGAAAGCAAAAGGCTTGTGTACTTTATTTATATTTTCTTTCTTTTTTTTTTTTTTTTTTCTATGATCAAGGGATTAATTCATTCCTTGTGTTCCATCAGCCCAGTAGTGGTCTGGTTTATTAAATCATGTCTGTGATACGCATGACCTTGGAAAAGACATAAAAATTTCAAATGCCCTCTGCTCTTCTCCCATGTCACTTTAAAGGGCTGACCTTATGGGGCAAATGACAGGGAGCAGAAAGAAATATGTTTCATGGATAATTAAGATATTTTTTTCTTCTTCTTGGTGTTACATTTAGTTTAGAATAATTCATTTGCATTTTGAGAAGCCAGGTTTTGCAATTCAAATAACCTGGGTAACCTGAATTCTGCATTTGGAACATTAGTTTTAATAATTGACACTTATATTCATTCCCAGAACATGTTTTGGCCCTTTTGCAGAAATGAAACAGAGAAATAAGGCTTCCTCAATGCAACAATTATTGTGAGTACAGTACAAAATCCAAATGTATTTGCGGAGGTGATGCAATAGCTGTTTGTTGAGGAATGCGGTTTTACTTTGTCCTGGAAGATTTTAATTGGTGCTTAGAGGGAGCAAGCCCTTGTTTCAGGAAGTGTGAGTATTTGAGAAGAGGATACATGGTTAAGGGAAGCTATGAATACTCTGGCAGACTGTTAGGTTAAATTAACAGTTTTCTGAGAGGAAGAATATTTTTTAATACTCTTTCATTATCAAGGAACCATAAAACAGAGGGAAGTCAGAGCAAAATTTGTGTGCGCAGTGGAGATACCCAAATATAACTTTACTTCCCTGCAAAATCGTATGAGTACTCCATTGAGTGGAATAATTGCATGCAGCACTGGCTCAAAGGAAACAGTTGTCTCTTGTTTACCCCTTTACTGTGGCCTCTTCTTTTCAGCTGCAATTACATAACGTGTTAAAATAACTGAAGTGTGTTACTGGAGGACACATGCGGAGACTTTCTTTCCTTAATGAAATACTACAGTTTAACAGCAAGGGCTGCATAAAATATTTTAGCATGATACTGTTTCAAATTTAATGTTTTAGTTTTTCCTGGTATACATGCACCCGCCTTTGCACACCTTTTATTTTTTCTAGTAGTGGTGATGTAAAAGGTTAAGGAACATTTTCACCTAGAACCGTGTGTTTCTGATGAACTCCCATTTTCCCATAGCAATTTTAGTAACCACACGCTGTTTTACTGGAAGAGTGGCTTGAGGATATTGCCTGATCTCTCTACCTCCCAATGGTAAACCTTCTGTTTGTTTTGTGAATTTAGTAGTCAGAGGTGCGTGATAAAACTTGCCATCTCTTACTTAATGACACTTCACAGCCAGTAAGACTGCCAAACTGCTGTACAACTTTCCTTTTTACTACATTAAGCAACACAGAGGAACAGATCACAACAGTTATTTTCTATCCTAATCCCTTGTATTGACTGAAACATTTAAGTCTATAAATAGATATGTACAATAAAATAAAAGGCTTAAATGGGGAAAGGAACATCTTCACAGCTCCAAATGGGTCTAAAGAGAGGAGAAAGTGCAGAAAGACCTTAGTCAAGAAAATTGAGGTTTTCAGATGAGTGAAACATGAATTACACAGGGAGAAGGAAAGGTTAAGTTGTATTTATCGTAGTAGGTTTTATTGGAAATAATTTTTTTCCTGGCAAAATCACACCAGGGGAACAAACTGAAACTAAATGTTTCTGTTTTCTCTAGTGTCAATAGTTAAAAAGTAGAGACACTTAAAATAATCTGTGTGCTATTTTGCAGAGAACAGTACTGTATCAAATGTGGTTTAATAACTGTCTGACTCACCTGCGTCTTTGATGTTTCAAGGGTACGGGGGCAGTAGTCTTCCTCACATACCAAAATGACTTGCAATATCAGTTGTTTTCTTGTGATTATGTAGTTTGTGATTTCCCCCATGGTTTTTTTTTGGCTTTCAAGCGGTGTATTTCAGAGCACAGAAATACTTTTTGAAATAGGCCTCCCAATCCCCCCCCAGAAAAGTAGTCAGACATTGAAGACCAAGGTAACATTTGTGGCCTTTTACTTCCGTTTAGGTTTGGAAGCTTTTCCAAAAAACCATCATCATGTCAGAGAATCGGAGAACATTGTGCTCTAATTTGAGATTCATGTGTGGAGCCTGCATACCTTGCCACGCGTGCAACACACAACTCAGTGTAACTTTGAGTTACAAAAGCAGATGTGCTTTTGGAGGAGGCAAATGCAACAGATACGTAAAGTGCTTATAGCACTGCAGCTTTCAGTATTTTTGAAGTGAATTTTTCAATTTGTTTTTTTTTCTCACAGGGTTTCAGATGAGAATCTTAGGTTTCATTTCTTTTAAAGAGGAGTGAGCTCGTTCTGAACTGAGACCTAAGTGCCTCTCCTTGTTGTCCAAAAGGACAGCCTTCACCATGGTTACCAGATAGAAATATGAGAACTTGCATACTTGTTTGCAGTGCTTCTTTTGAGTGCTGATATCCACATTGCTGTTACTGGATTACTCATAAGGATTAATTCTTTGTTGGAAAACAGTGAATCTTTTCTTGAATGAAGAAAATGATGGGTAGAAAAAAGTAATAAACATAAAACTCAAGTCATTCTTGTTTTAAAAACAAAAATCTTGTTCTGACTTTTAAAAATTGAAGCTTTCAGATCTGAGATTCTGATTGCAGGTTACCATTGATTTGCTTCAAGAAATAGAAGAGATTATTAGAATATTTTTTATGAAGTATGTTAATAAATGTTTGAAGATTTGAGCATTGTGACATCTGGAAGTTCAATAAAATACTAAAACCTAGCTGGACAGCTACTCAAATGTTGTGCGGGTCCAGCATGGTTTTATGTAACTATCTGTTTTAATTTCATTTCCAATTTAAAATGATCATAAATATTTTAAAGTGTAAATAATTATGCAAGACAATCCATTCCACTAGGATAAGGTAGTCATTTTGAAAGCAATATCTTCATTGTAATCTGTCGAGATGGTATTGAAAAAATAGCCCCCAATGCTCTTAAACCTTCATTGAAAAATAAACAATAAATCACTCAATATTATCATTTTTTAAGAAGTGAAAATAAACAGGGGCTTAAAAAATGCAAATGTTCATGTCAAAGTAAGGATACATGAGGCATGTAGCTTTCATAATCTAACAAACATCCATGCTCTATTTTCTTCTACATCTTAGAGTTTCTTCTGCTTGTATCTTATGTTTAATTAAGTTTAATCTTGTGAAGTGGAAAGCTGTATCTTGGGTCTAAGGGACTTAGGTACTGTAAGTTTGAGCTGCGGATGGAAAATACTGAACAATACGTAAGGAAAACTGCATGTACAATCCATTGATTTCGGTGCAGCTATTGGCAGTTATGGGGGCAGTTTCAATGTGGTGAGCTTCTGTTCACGCTTGCACCTTTGTACAAAAGAGAACTCTCTTCTGTTTCATTAATGCCCGTTTCAGGCATTTTCTCCTTTTTTGAGCCATTGCTGTCACAGCCCTATAGGCCGTAAAGAGTTAGAAAATGAACTTTATCATCCAGCACCACTAAAATAGGAAAGAGAGAATAGTACTTTTAAAATGTGCCTTTTAAAATAAGTTCAGCACAATTAAAAGTTGGTTTCTAATAAAAGTGTAAGGCTTCAGTGCACAGAAAATAAAACTGGCTCCAGAAAAAAGCAATATATGAAGGAAAGCCACTTGCAGGCAGGTTTATCAACACACCTAAGCTTCTTATCTTGGTGTCCGCCTTTTGCAAATGTGTCCAGTTGTCTCCTACTTACTTCTTCCAATTACTATAACAATTTTCTAAATGCCCATAAGCATTGGTTGCTGTATGCTAAAAAAATTATTCTTCTACAGTGTACCCAGCTGAAATACAGTTACAGGTTCATCAGCTTTTTTCTATTGTAGCATGTTCTACAGTATTTCAACTTAATTAGTTTCGGAACTCTGTTTAAAAGAACACAGCTATATTTTGTGTCCATTGAAGCTTTTTCATTGCTTTGAAGTTTTCAGTATCTAAAGAATGAGAAGCAAAGCGCTTCATAAAGTTTTGCAACGAAAATAGAATAATAAAAATATTTTATAAGCTCAATAATGGCAGAAGAAAGAGTGTTTTTGCAGGTTTTTTCAGTTTCATATGTATTTTTTAGGATTAGATCTTTGACTTCCACATTGCTCTTGTTAACAGTAAATAAAATATTTTTCTCAAATATAGTGAGAAAATTCAGTGTTCAATACAACAATGATTGTTGTGGATCTTACTCTAGCGTAACTTCCTATCAATTATGTACTTATTGGAATTTAATTTCATACTGTATTTTTTTTATGGGAAACACAGCAGCAGCTCAAACATACTTTTCATTTTAGGTTGTTTTTTTGTTTCTTTACATATATATACTCATACATATATACGTATGTATGTAAAGAAGCAAACAGCTCGGTGCGCCTAGACAAATCTCATGGTTTCCAAGTTAAATTTTATATTAAGTGTAGGGAGGAAAGATTATGAAGTTTATTCTTTGAAAAGGAAGTATCCTGAAGAGTAAAGTTTTTCGTAATAACATCCATAAAGCAGGGGGTATTGGATATATTTGTTTTGCGTTTTTCTTTGTATTGTTCAATATACCGTAGTGCTGAGCTACTTGTTATCAAATGGCTGTCATCTCCATCAAGGGTTGTGGTGTAGGCTAGCTGAGGTCTGGATGCTGTTTGCAACACACCGCTGATCTCCATTCTCTATCTCAGAAGCATCCCACAAGTCCTTACGCCAGCGGGTTAGACCTTGACAGATGTGTTGGGATGCATCATGCTGTCCCGTCAGCTGCCTCATCACAGAGAGGTCACTTCTCTGGAGCTTCCTGTGGCTTGGGTGATGCTCTCTGAAGCATCATCTGGGTGGTTGCTGTCTGTGCTTTTAGACAATGCTCTTTGCTGCAGCTTTCCTGCTCCTGGGATGAGTTTTCTTCCCTCTTTATTCCATCTTGAGAAGGAGGAGTAGTACAAAGGAAGAGTAGCGTTAATATATGTTTTATATAAGGCTTAGGTTAAAGGTTGGACTGGATGATCTTGGAGGTCTTTTCCAACCTAGATGGTTCTCTGTGATTCTGTGTGTAAATACTGAACCATGACCTTCATAGTACTTGGGACTTGTGCTTTACTACAGACAGCCACGTTGGTCTCAGAGTAAAAGGACATTCTGATTTTATTTTCTATGTCTGTGGTATGCTAAAATTATTAAAAGACTCTTTCAGGTGGAATAGTGGGAGAACATGGCACTTTGCTGTGCATTCCTACTGATTGTAACAAACTAACATTTTATTTATGCCATAGCTTTGTCTGGAGATAAGTAATTTCTCTTACTTAAGCTGAATATTGAAATAGTGTATGTGAGGTGGTACATGATCAGGGACTATGGGAAGGCAGGAACCTTGCAAATTAGAGTGGAGATGCATGCTGTGGGCAGCTTGTCACAACTTCTGATGGTCAGCTTCACATCTGAGTTTTGGGCAGAACAAATGACTTCTAGAAAAGAGAACCCCCGACTGACAATCTGTCTAAAGGGTGACAGTTTAATGGTCATCTTGGGATGTGGACATCTATCTTAAGGGAACTAGCCTGGGACTGTGCTTTACATATCCACTGGTAGTTGTTGGATATTAATGACTTTGGACAACATTAGCAGTTACTGTGATCAGATAAAGCTGCCTTGTAGTTGTGTTACAGAAGTCTCAGGTCACTGAGAAATTGAGGCAAATGGAATAAACCACCAGGCAGTGGAGCTCACTGATACTCTGCAGATCTATACTCTAATGTAACTCACTGTAAATTCCTACTTTGATTTCCACAGGATAGAGCACGCACATAGCATGAGTTTTAACCTTGTGGTTGTTCTTTTGTAAGTTCTAGTTTAAAAAAATGTATTTTCTTGTAGTAGTATCTTTATGATTTCTGTCATTTGCCACAAATGCCTCATATTTTCTTAGAATTTAAGGAAAGAGTTACAGAAAGAATTATTACATTTTCGATGTCACATTTGATTTAGAAGTTTGCTACATTGTTTTCATCAATCTTCTTTTTTGAAAGACTGTGCCATTAAAATAAAAAATCCTTTCTTGATCTTTCAAAACTAATGAGCAAACCCTACTGGGAAGATAATACATGGTCTCTACACCAACAAGAATGTCTTCCACAGGTCAGCAGCAGGAAAAATTACAGTGAGAAAGGAAATTGGTAGTGTTACTATTTTTTAAAGATAATTTTGAAGTGACAATTTTTAGAAAACATGCTCATTCAAATTATCATTATTACTTCATTTGTTGCCACAAAATCCTTAATAATACTAATTAGTGAGCCAAGTAAATTAAATAATCATATAATTTTTGTAAATGAGTGATCTTTAGAGAACCAGTCAAAATATTGGTGCCTGCTGAGATTATTGTGCGCTTTCAAAGACAACTAAAATATGTTTAAGCAAACAATACTATTTAGCCTCAAATGACAAATCGCAAACCGAAAGGGAGAGGTCAATGTTGAAGACACCTAATACGCCAGTTATACATGAAGGGCTGCGTGCCCGTAGAATTGAAAAGGAATCCAGCACGTATGCTGCTCAGTCTAATTATAACGTTACAGATGGCCATTACATAAGGAATGCCTCTAAATCAATATCGTCCATGCAGAGAGACTTCTAAGTATACCCGATCCTGAAAGAGATGCAGCTCTCTGTTCCTCCCCTGGAGCATAGCTCTCAAAGCAGCAAGGTGCATATTGCCTTCCAAGTTATCTTGCGCCATCACAGTCTCCCTTGAACCGACTGGGTTTTTACAGTTGATTTTCTCTCCCTGATTACCACGCTGTTTCCCTTAACACATTTTTATTTTTTATTTATTTTTATTTTTTATTTTTATTTTTATTTTTATTGTACGCATGCATCAGGACTGGACTGCGTATCAGGTGGAAACAGTTGCACTTTACTGAAAATGAGTGACATACCCTACTTAGGGTCTTTTCCTTAGAAGTGACAATACAATGATGCAGAGACCACGATGTGACTGAATTTACTCAAAGGAAATAAACCTAGCCAGAAAGGGAATAACATGCCTAACAAAATCTACCTAACAAAATCTGCCTAACAAATTTAATTTCTTTTTATGATAAGATCACCCATCTAGTCGATCAAGGGAAACCAGCTGATGTGGTCTTTTTGGACTTCAGCAAAGCTTTTGACACAGTTTCCCATAGGATCCTGCTGGACAAAATGTCCAGCATACAGCTAGACAAAAACATCATACGATGGGTGAGCAATTGGCTGACGGGCAGGGCTCAAAGGGTTGTGGTAAATGGGGCCACATCAGGCTGGCGGATGGTCACTAGTGGGGTCCCTCAAGGCTCCATTTTAGGGCCAGTCCTCTTCAATGTTTTTATAAACGACTTGGATGTTGGACTAGAAGGAGTTTTGAGCAAATTTGCCGATGACACCAAACCGGGAGGAGCTGTAGACTCAGCTGAGGGTGGAAAGGCCTTGCAGAGAGACCTGGACAGATTGGAGAGCTGGGCAATCACCAACCGCATGAAGTTTAATAAGAGC
>VXAA01000557.1:53861-82680 GCA_013399115.1 Anseranas semipalmata
GCCTGTCTGAATTTCAGAGGCGTTTGGACTGTGCACTTAGCCACATGGTCTAAAATTTTGGGTAGACCTGTGCAGTGCCAGGAGTTGGACTCGATGATCCTTATGGGTCCCTTCCAACTCGGGATATTCTGTGATTCTGTGATACAGAAGCCATAACTGCCCAAGCGGAATTTGGCTCTGACTGCTTATGAAAACGGGCACTGAGTTTTCAAAAAGAGAAATAATGAGGATCAGCGTGTTAGCACGATTTCTCCGAGTGTAGGCTGTAGTGAACTGGGAGGAAAAGTACCTCTTAACTGTTAACATGATCAAGACATTGGGAGAAAAAATACACAATTTAAGTGAAGTTGAGGACTAGTACAGGAATAGACATGAAATATATCTATCCTATTTTCATACTGAATGAAAACGCCCCCCTCTCCTCCATCCCTAGACCTTTGCTGGCCGTCAGGAAAGTACCTAAAGAAGAGGCTTGCTGCTCTGTCAGTGCAGTTCGTGTTTTAAACTAAGGTTGTACTTTAGTGTCCAAACCCTGTTACCATCCACAAATGGAATACAAAACACATGCTAGTTTGACCTCTGAATCTGCATGCCAGGTTTGTCTTCCACCAGGCTCTCCACAGATTTGGGCTGTGTGTGTGCTTTCCTACAGATGTCTGTGTAAGAATTGTGGAGGAGCTGAACACAAGGTATTTGGGACGTGCCTGCAGTCTGATCTGCTGGATGCACATTCATAATCTAGCCAGACTAACATAAATAACTAGCGTGCTGCATACCTCCGAGATATTGCCAAGGAACACCATTGCTAGTGTGTTCTGGATTTGTGTCTGTGGATCTTTCATAGCAAATGGCTTTTCACAGTGTTATGCTCTTCCTTAAGACACGTACAACTTTTGGGTAGGACAAGCAGTGTTTTGGAGTTCAGTGCCCCTGTGTTTGGAAATAATAGCAGTTCTGCTGACTGTAGGTTCACATAAATATTGCGTATTTAGTATATAGATGAGACAGACAGGATTTAGGTATGAAATGGATTGCAGTAGAGTTTATCAAGCTACTGCTTGGTCTTTGTTCGTGTGCATGACTGAAACTGGTTCTGATTAATGGTGAAAAAGGTACCAAGTAAATTGAAGGAAACTTGCTCTTTTCAGGTGTTACTTTTAAGCAACCCTTTTAATATATTTATTTTCAAATGGGAGCCAGATTTTAAAAATGCATTAACTTTTCAGCATTTAAATACTAAAATTTATCACTGGTAAAATATAGTTTTTGTGTTTGTAGTTAATGACATCTTACATGACAAAATTACATGTTCAGTAATGACTGAAACAATTACATAAATTGATCAGGATACTAGGAGCTTGCTTACGTTAAATATTGTGGTTAGAGTGGTTGACTAGTTGATTTAGTTTGTTCTACAGTGCAACATGGAACAGATGTTAGTTTATTACCAGCTTTCTGTGGAGATTGCAATGTAAGGATGGAGAAAAGAGGCAAGAACGGGCAGACTGGTTAATTACGTAGAACAGCATGATCTATAATGTTGCTGTTTGGTGTTGCTGTATTGGGATGTATTGCAGATGTTAAAGATATTCTAGCTTTTTGTTTAAGGCTGACAAAACTGCTTTTACACCTTTAAGTATACTAGTGGTTATGTCAGAAAACATCAGTGTTTTAGTGTTTGGGTAGAGTTCCTGAGCTGAGAAGTACATCAGAGCAAAGAGGTTTTATAGGAAAGTGCCTGCACATAGACTTGTACTTCTGCTCTATAAGTGGGAAAAGAGAAAATGTAAAAGGAATGACAGTCATAAAAATGGTATCTGAGCTTGGAATACTGATAAGGTACAAGCCTGTAGAAAATAGGACTGCCAGGGATCTTCTGGTCTTTGCCAACAGTGCCCATAGATTCTGTAGATTATAATTCTTATTCTAGATTATATTTCTATATATTATAATGCTGTGGAATACCATACAAAAATGCCTTTTGCTCCTGTGGTCTTTCTTAGCCCTGTTGCTTCTGGTGAAAACAGTTGTAGGATTTTGTTCACCTGATCGTGAGTAGTTCAGTTTCTAACTGTGCTTGTTAATATCCACTTTGTGTGCCTGCGTTGTCTGTAGCTTTAGAGTTTTTTCTTTCCCCTTTCTTACATCCCTGATTTATTTATAGAGAGCACTCTCATTGCCTCTCAGCCTTAGTTTTACTAGGCTAATTAAGCCAGGCTCTGTTAGTATTCTCTTTGTACTAACTTCTGTTTGCTTCCCTAGTTGTTCTAATAGCTTTTCTCTGCACCTGCTTCAACTTGAAGTCATGTTTTTTTGAAGATAGGTGACCATAAAAGTTCACTGAATTCCAGTTTAAATCTTACTAGTTCCTTGTAAAATGGCTTCGATATGTTCCCATCTCTACTGAAAATGCCTCCCTTGATACAGCCACAAATTGCAGTTGCCTTTTTCACACCGCATCTCTCTGACAGTTTGTATTCATCCTGATTGATTAATACATCCAAGTCATTCTCCTCCTTTGTTATTTCCAGCTGATGATCCTCCAGCTTACAGTAGAAATTCTTGCTGTTCCCAGAGTACTTGACCTTGACTTTGTGCTATTGCATTTTGTCATTACTATCACTTTGGTCCTCCAAGGCGATTCAGTTCTTGCAGTGTGATGTTCTGTTCTTCCTCTGTATTGACAGAGGTTCCAATTTTGCTTTTAACCAGCATCAAGTTTCATTACTGTGATCCAATTTTTTTGTTCTGTTTTTGTTATAAGGTCAGTTCTCAGAATGGTTTGTAAGGATTTCTGCTCTTAATCTCATTCTAGTCCAGTAGTTTCCTTCCAACACTGCAGCCTCACTTTGTCTTAGTAAAGCCCTCAGTGTTTTGCACTAAACTCGATCTTTTCTGTTTTCTTTTCTGTCTTCATTACTAGTGCCCTTGCAGTTTGGTATTGTAGGGCTTACAGAAGTCCCCATTTTTAAGACATTCATTTCAGTGATCTAAAATGTTAGTTACCTCCACAATATAGGAGGTTAGCTTGGACTAACTAAATCCAGCCTTTTTTGTTTGGCATAGAATCTGCCCATTAAAATGCTGCATGACTTGATGAGAATGCCAAATGAAGAGAAAGAAGTTCTTCAGTGTCAAAGGAACCATTAGTGGCTCCTAGCAGTCTCTCCAAATATCTTTTGAACTTTCCTGGATGTAAAATGTGCTTGCTTAGAAGCACAGGCTTACTATCCAGGCCTGATTTTAAAAAATGCATTAGGCAAGTAATTGAGAACCCTGGTGATACTTCATTTTTGGATTCTAAAAATTAATGTATGGACTAAGAACTACATTGAATTCTGCTTGGTGCTTGCTGCATGCTGTGAGAAAGAGGTAAAGGATTTTATAAAGTTTTTGTGAGATACTAAGTTTTCCTCTTTATGACGAAAAAGAATTCCAAGGGTATTACAAAAAATTCCCATGATACTTTTCCAACAGGCCAGTCTTGGGATTACAGAGCATCATAATGAAACAGAGTGCTCGAACCTACTTTTCTTGCACAAAAGCATACTCTACAGATATGCTGGGAAAAGTCTGGCTTCCCTACCCAACATGACTGTTAGACATAAATCCTGTCTGCGTCAATCTCGCCAGTGTTCACCTTGGTAGCACCTGACTGCCTCCTTTGCATTTAAAACTGGAAATGACAGTCCCTCTCCCCTCCCCTTCTCGCTTGGTTAGTGCAGGGTTGCACGCGTGAGGCGCGTGAGGGAGCAGCCAGATCGGAGGCCGAGGCTCCCGTTCCGGACCCGTTGTTTTCCCTTAGGAGCAAGCGCTGCCGGCTCTGTTGAGGCCCGGGAAGGTCCCCTCACGGCGCTGGGCGTGGGCTGGCCGCTCACTGGTGCCCGGGGACCTGGTGGCCGCGGTCACGGCCTGTGAGCAGCAGAGGGGCGAGCGGGCCCCGCGGCCGGGGCCATGGAGGATGCCGGGTAGCGGGGCGCTCAGGGTGCAGCCGAGGTGCCCACCACAACAGCGGGTGGTGGCCTTCTGCTAAGCTGGGCTTTCTGGGTGGTTTCTAGATCATCTGCGAGATGGATTTCTGCTGATATTTGTGCTAACATTTGCTTTTCACCATGATGATTTAAGTAATTGATGGTGGAGGTCAGGAGTATGTCATGCAGCGTGGTTTTGCTCTACTCAGAGATAAGGATGCGAGTGAAAGCGTGTTGGTTATAGATAGGTGCGAGCGATTTTCTGCCGTTTCTGTCTTAGTGTTCAGTGACACCACTGAAATGTGTGATGCTGTGCAGCAGTGAAGAATACTTTCTTTGCTTTGGAGAATATAGATGCATCCATGAAACACCCATTTCTGTGATTATTCAAGAGAAACTGGTGGTATAGGAGTTGCGCTAAGAAAAAAGAGTCAGATTTTGTTAGGACTGAATATTATTTAAAGGGAAAAGATGTAGGAATTCCTAAGGGCATGCAGATGTCTATTCCTTCCAGAGACTGTGTTGATCCTATCCAAAGTAAACAAAGTGTGTGTTTGTCCTTTTTCATTATTCCTCACTCTTATTTTTTAACACTGGAAATAACACTTATTATTACAGTCTGGGTTTGTTCAACATTATTGTTTCTTCACTTGATGTAGTTAAATATTTTTTATAATCTTATAATTTTTGGGGGGGGGAAGAGTGCTGTGATTTAACATAAGAATGCTAGTAATTCATGATCTAAAAGAAGAAAGCAAACTGTTGATAAACTTGCACATAAACCTCACTAATATTCTGAATTCTGTATATTACCAAAAAAAAAAAAAGAAAGTAATGCAGGGTTTTGTATTTCTGAATAACTAAAACTATTTAAAAAGATGTATTTTAATCTTGATACCATCAGGGCATGCAAATGCAGTATGCTGAGGTCTTTGAGGAACTTGGGGCGTAGGGGGGAACTGTTTAAAAACAAGACAGATCTGAGAGAGAAACACTGAAAAAATGCATATATCTCTCTCCAAGCTATGTGTGTGTACACACACACATATACACTTATATATGTGTGTACACACATATACACAATCTATGTCTGTTCCCCAGCCCCCATGCAAGTACGCTGTTTTCTTGTGGCATCAGAAAGTCTTTAAGTAGCTGCGTATCACTGCACCTCTATATTGAGAATTCTTCTACTCAGGGCAGAGTGTGATGCTTCAGTGCTGTGTTAGCAATTATGAAATGCAATCCGAAGGGAGGGGAGATAAAAGTAAAGAGCTTGTAAATTTTCTCATGGGAGATAGGGCCCAGAGCACAATGGGGAAGGCATTACAGTGATGCCAAACAAACTTCTGGGGCATTCAAGCTCAATTTAACCTCCAATAGTAACCCTGCTTTTGTGAAAACACTCCCAAGTGTAGCAGGGAGTGAGCCTGGCCAACCGTGTCTTCAGACAAGTTTGTTTTAGCCACTGGAATTGAATGTTAATAGATTAATTTGGAAACCTATTCAAGCTGAAATTTCATTTAATAGAAAAAATGCAGAACTATAATATGACTTAGGCTGGAAGTATTTATTTTGATAAACTTTTATGATGCTGCACCTTAATAACCCTCTCATTGTGGTTTGTCTAAGCCTTTGTATATCAAGGTTTCATACTGTCAAATGCATTTAAGTAATAGGGTGGTCCTGCATTATGGAAACACTGCTGTGCTGTCCAAAACCCAGGGTAAAAAGTGGAGTTCTCGAACCCATATTATCAGTGAGTTGTCACTATATTTTATAGGCATAGATGGGCTATATTTTTTTAGTGTTTCAGATGGGAATTGAGAGGAATTGAGCACTGGGAATTGAGGCACAAATATGTAAATGTGTTTTTTTTTTTTTTTTTTTCCTCTTGCAGCTGTGAAACTTGACATCTGTCTCGGTTTGTCTCTTTTTTTTTTCCCACCTGAGAATTCAGTAGTGACATTAAACCTAAGCAACCTAAGATCTCTTCGATTATTTTTAAAAGATTAATTTCTTCTTTGTTGTGATGTGCTTGAAGGTGATTATTTTTTATTGTTATTTAGTTATGCTTGAACAAGGAGAGCTTAATTCATCCTGTTTGGTAGTTACCACCGTTTGCAATAAAAACCAGAACTGACTGTATATCTCTTTTTAATATAGTAACATCTTGAGTCCTGGTAAATTGCACCTAGATCATAAAATGAAACTCAGGACAATCATGGGTAATGAAGAAGACAGACAACTTGCGAATTAAATGTCTTGGGGAAAAAAAGAAAGTAAAGTAAAAGGTTAAAAGTTTAAAAAGGTGGTTTCATAGAGGACAGTCTGTGTCACCAGTAAGGGGGAAATGGATGTGGGACTGCTGCAAGAAGATTGATTTCTACTCAAAACCCATATGCTTAGGAAGAACCCAACTGAGCGGGTAGCTTGCAAAATTTGGGAGCTTAGTGTGGTCCTTTAAGAAATGTGAAAAGTATTTTAATTCCCCTAAGAGTTTGAGATTACAGAATGCAACTAACTTCCTAGAGTTATTGTTGTGGGAAATTTATACTGTTGTAACATGTAACTGTTGTAATTGGAGGCCAATTGTGCTTTTCTGCGAGGCGAAAGACTGTTAGAAAATGTACGTGCCATCACTCTTTAGGTAGCTCGGGGGGGTTATGTTTCTGTCTAATCCCAGGCAGACAGAAGAACCTAGTATTTAAAATATTGACTATTATATCTATATTCACAAAATCCACACACACACACAAAAAAAGCTCTACAGTGTGTGCGTACATTTTTATTCCTGATTTGGCAGGTCTCTTAATCAGTATTGGCTTTGGTCTTATTTTCTAATCATCAAGCTAGTTGATATTTCATAGATTGTTTACATAAATATCTGGTAAAGAGAAATACATTTCAGTGAAATGTCCTGTTTAAAGTTTACAAGCCTTATGGATAGATTATGATTGTAGGTTTGTAGGTTTCAAATTCATCTAAGTTTAATTTATTGTAAATTCAATATACAGACAAAAAGTCCCCACTTATACAAAAAGAGTTAGTAAGAGTCTAGCAGCAATGTATTCATTTTTAGATGTGTTATAGGTATATTTTGTGTATGCATTCTGGGCTGACCATATGGCTCAAGTATTCATTAGTACTTTAGATATTTAAACACTTGGTACTTGTAGACACTGTTAAACATTCATATATAAACATCCTGCTTGTAAATGTTGAAGGAAAAAAAGACTAGCTTCCAAGTTGCTCACTAAATTATTGAAATTAATCTAGTTATGTGTTACTTACTGATTCTGCAATGTACTGTAAAGTTAGTGTCATGATTACTGCCTGCCATTCAGTTGCTGCTACTAGCAGTGATGTAATTTCATCTTTCTGTCACAGAATTAGATGCAACTACTTATTTTAATTGAGTTCATTACCTGACATAGCTGAAAAGAGCTCCTAGTTTGATTGCAGGGAAGTAACTACTTTTTAAGGTTTTATTTTAATTCACTAATTTCAAAGTTCATAAGTTAGTTACTTGAGGACTGAGTTATGCAGAGTCAAATTGCACTGATGCAGTATGTTTTTTCACACAGCCATTAGGAGCTTATGTCTTAGCCATGGTTTGCAGAAGTTAGAGGAGCTGCTCTAGTGTTACTGTATCTTTGCAATTGTCTTTTAATGAAAGACTACTTTAAAAATAATCGACCTCAAAATTTGTTTTAAGCCCTCAGGACTTTAAAAACTGCTTTAAAATTAAAAAAAAACCTCTTTTTGTAAATCATGAATAAGACGTATCTTTATTCATTGCCTTTATGTGACATTGGAAGAACAGAGACAATTTTTATGGCTATTTTATTTTATTTTATCTTATTTTAATTCTGCGTACAAAAATGCTGATAAATTAACTTTCGGAGAGCACCAGCAGCTTTTTGTTGTTAATTGCAACTCTAGATATGTAACTTTAGACTCAAAACACCCTTAGAGAGTCCTTAGGTTCAAGGATAATAGACTGGTTATCAACAAAAGATGTGACTGACCTGAAGGTGAAAGAGATTTATCATTTTAAATGAATGAATGCAAACCTGTTTGTCCTGTGTTTTCTGGTCTCATCTGTGACATTTGTTACAGCATTATGTATTCTTACAACGCACTGGCAAATGTTTCAATAACCTGATCAGTGATATGTAGGCCTTTCTGCTACCTTCATTTTTTTTTTGGTTCAGAAAAACGAACACTGTGTTTTGCAGTATCAGATTTCTTTCCTCCATTCCCCTCATAATCCCCCACCTCCAAAAAAAAAAACCCACAAAAAACAGAAGAAATAAAAGTTAGTCTTTGTAATTCAGATTCATCAGTATCTGCAAAACAATAGGAACCAGACATTTATGCTGGGGCAGAATTACTTTTGAAACTCAAGGTACTTATTTGCTATGGTCATTTGATCCAAACCACATCCTTTATAAATGCTAGCAAGACAAAGGCAGAAGTAAAATGCAACTTCAAGATGCTCATGTTTGAGAAACTGCTATGGGTAATGACTGTGGGTTTTTTTTCTCAAATAGATGCTCAACCTCGAGAGACAGTGCACTTGTTTCAAAGTGCTGCTGTTGTAAGAAGGAAGATTCAGCTGTCATTTTGATGAATATCTAATTATGGATTGATGGGGGAGAAGTTTGTAGAATTGATGCGTGTTTAATAAATGATCCTGAATTAATTATTCACATAGCATTATAGACTTCAAGGTTACAAATGCAAGCACACAAGTTAGAGAATGTGTCTGCTTATAAATATCATAATCCCACTGACTACGGGACATTGTGCTGGTTTTTTTTGTAGTGTTTATCTAGAAGCTGTATAGTGCGTGAGGCAAAAGATAGCAGGAAGAGAAGTAACAGCCTCATGACAAAGAAATTGTGGTCTTCCCTGTGAATTTGTGGAAAAAGCTAAATCATTTTGCCAAAAATTAATTAAGTAAATGAAAAACAAAAGCCTGAGGCAGATACCTGCATGAAAAATTTTAGCCCAAGTGTTGTTATTTTTGGCAGTGTTGCCAAAACTCTCCCATAAGTAAGTAAATAAAAATAAAATTATGTGCATATTATTGAGAAAATTGGGTTTGGACAAAGTGGTGCAGATTATATGGAGACATAAGGTATAGGTAGTTTGAATGCATGGTATGTAGTCTTACAGGAAATTTATTTATTTCAAAAGATCAGTAGATCCAAAGATATTTCTAACAAATTAATAGTATTTTGGAAGTTTGTCTTAAGTTGTGTGTAGGATCTGAAATCTTACATAGAAACTGTTATATACTGTTCTGATTCTCTTGAGTTTAGAGGGTTGTCTATGCTTAAACTCCACATATGTCAGCCTGACATGTATGTATTATCTGTTAGTTAATATCTGAATACATCTACTATAGTAATTTTATTTGTATAGATGACACTAATGGTTACTCAGAACTTTTGAAAATGAAACTACCATCTTATACCTATATGTAAATATAAATTCTGAATTTTAAGTACAGATGTGATGTGTCTTTTTGGAAACTACTCTCTTTTTTAATATGTTCTTTATTGTTTACACCTTTCTCATAATTCACCTGTAAGATGAAATCTGCAAGCTAACAATGAATATCAGTTCTAGACAATGAATATATTTCTAGAACCACAAAACCTTGAGGTAAAAGGTTGGCAAATGTGAGAAATGACACGAATTCTCTATTTTTATTGTAAACCGTGGCAAGAATTTGCCCCATAACTGTTAGTTATTTGAATCTTGTGTATGTCACAACGCAAAAAGCTTTCTAAAAGAACTTACTGATACTTCTCTAGGGTTTACTGTAATTTGACCAAATATGCAGTTTAGAGTGAGAAACTATTACCCATTGGATTGCCAAAGTAACCTGCTGGGGACAATGCATCATGTTCTACTGGAGTTTAATGTTTTGTAGCTGGTGACTAAGTCTATAGCACTTCTGAACAGCTTCACAAAAAGTTTCAGGAATATCTACATCCCATTTTTACCACTTCAGACATGGTTTAAAAATAAAAGGCACAAAACTCCCGTTTTTAACTTGCAGAAATGTTTTATTTTTCTTTTGGTTTTTGGAATGATAGGGTTTTGAATAATCTAAATGGGACATCTTTTTTGTGTTTTTATTTGTGTGGGTTTTTTTTTTTTTTTTGCTAACAGAGAAATAATGGTAGGGACTAAATAGAATCTCAGGTTTTATAAATTGACTTTGTAGAGAAGAGTTTTTAGTTTCCGTTGTGATTTGTGAGATGTGGGATTTTAATGCGGTAGTTGTGGAGTATGTATTTTAAATACAAGTCTGTAATAGACTGGATGTTGACAGTAGTAAAATATTGCCTGATTATTAAAACATTTCTTAATAGTTACATATAAATATAGTTGTCTTTCATTTGTTATTTCATAACTATTGAATCGCATCATTCATTTTTATGACTTTTATGGAACAATAAATAACAAAGTTTATAGCTGAAGCAAGATCTTCTTCTGAAACTCTCTCGCTGCAGACTTTGAGGTAATTTAGTCTTCCTTTTCAGTCTTCTGTTATATTTGTTTTCACTACACTGTTTTTTACATTGTTTTAGAGAAAGACTAAGGTTTGAAAAAGTTTTGAGGTTTCACCTTAAAGAATTGAAAACCCAAATAAATTACAGATAACATACTGAATAGAACAAAATTAATGACACCTTTGTAACCTGTACATTGGCATTTTCAGCTGCCCTACCTTTTTTATTTTGGACTCCAGGACACTGTTTAGACTTAAATTTTATGACATTACTTCTCATAATCTTGCAATTATATATGTCATACAGAGAGACCCAAAATATATGTTGGCTGGTGAAATTCTACACGTTTATAGTGTCAGACAAAAAAAAATAGTCTTTCTTGTATATCAGATGAAACTTGTAGTGGTAACTGACTGCAGTGGTCTTATTGGTGTAACCATACAGCTCTTACATGTTTAAAGGCACTGTTCTGATATTTAAATTAACAAAAGAATGGATAAAATCAGTGGTAATTTAGGCTAAACCTTATACAAAGACAACAGATAAATAATGAGACTTAGAAGCCTGCATTACAGGAGAGAGAGGAAAATTTAAGGAGACATCCCTAGATAGCAGAGTATTATAGGAGAATGAAAAATAGAAGATGAGTAAATGAAAAGGCAGCTCAGCCACAATACAATTTGTTTGATGATATTATAAAAATCCAAGCTATGTTTTTGGTCTCTAAGTTCTAACTGGTGCAGTCATTATGCTTTCAATATCTTTGTTTTGAGCAGATTTACAAAACACAGGTTTAGACTTTGTTCATTATTCTTTTGTAACCCATTCTTTCAAAATTAAGATTGTTTTTTCTCCAGGAGCAGAGACTCCTTTACTTAGGACAATACGTCATATATATGTTTATTTTATTTTCTTTTACTACATGGTCATGACAGTATGTTTTTTATTTTTCTTTTTGCTTCTGGTAGTTCATTTACTCATGTAGTCTGAAATTCTGGTATGTATGAAAATATATACTCATTTGGGGACAAAGAAGAAATTTCTCTTAATTTTTCATAGGCCATGTTAATAAATTACTTATGATTCATTTATCAGACCATTGGCTTATTAAGCAAACTCTTGTTTGCTACTCCTTGATGGCAGATCCAGACCTTCATTTGAAACGGGTTGGGAATGGCTGAACTTGCTGAACACTCAAATCAATCCATTTTCAACAGGCGGAAGGGAGAAGCTTTGAGCAGGGAGGTTGGACTGTATGATCCCCAGAGGTTCCTCCCAACCTCGTCCATTTTTTAACTCTGTGAAGACCTGTTGCAGTGCCTGCTTAGATGAAAAAGCTTGAGGATGTGCAAAATGGGATCACACTCAGTATTGCCAGCTTTGTATTTACTCTGCATTACTGCAGAAATGCTTCTGGTGATCATTTCTCTATATAGAGGTATAGAGAAATATACCTCTAGAGAAACGGCTGCAGCTGTTTTGGAGGGCAGTGTATAATGGTCTGGCCTCGAGCGCTGCAAACATCCTACAGACAGCAAGGTAGAGACACTGGGCTAGATATAAAAATACCTATGCTGACTGTCTTAATCGTGGTGGAGGCTGGCTGTGATACCCTACTTGCTCACACTGATCTCAGTGGAGATCGAGAAGGTGCAAAGTAGAAAGGAGTATCTGTTCTCACTAGCTGTGTTTGTTCTTTTAAACTTACAGGGTAAGTGACAGGTTGGAAAAGAAATTCAATTTGATGCAACGATGAATTGTGCTTAAGCCTTACCCAGGAGATATTTCTTAACTGTTTGTTAACATTTCCTGGTGGCAGAAACTCTGTAAGTTTCTTACACACTCTCTACTGGGGTAAATTATCTGGATAGCTGGAAAGATTTCCTTTCCAAGTATAAATATTGACTCTAAATCTCCCTTACTGCAAATGAGTCTATTTAATAGCTTTTACGATATGAACTGGCCATGGAGTACAGATCTCTTTTATAACAGTCTTCTGCACATATCAAATG
This sequence comes from Anseranas semipalmata, assembly GCA_013399115.1. Classification (NCBI taxonomy): domain Eukaryota; kingdom Metazoa; phylum Chordata; class Aves; order Anseriformes; family Anseranatidae; genus Anseranas; species Anseranas semipalmata. The sequence goes on from VXAA01000557.1 coordinate 66,375, forward strand.
TATGCCCTTGATCATCTCTTTTATTCTGAATAAATGCATTTTTTCAAATTTTTCAATGTCATGTTCTCTTCACTTTATGCTTCTGCTTTTACCTGAACCCTCTTTGTTTGTCTGCATTAGCAGTAAATGAAATTGGACACAGCATGCTGGCTGATGCCTCACTTCTGTGAAAAAATAAGAAGTAGTAATGTACCTCCATGTGCTGGTAATGCACTAGAGAGGGCAGCAGCATCCCATTGTTGATGCAGCTTGTGATCCACAGTAAGTTCAGAATCCTTTTCCACAGATTCAGAGAAGTCACCTAGGATCCTCTCGACTGAACATTTGAGGAATAAATTTCTTTCAGTACTGCAGAAGAAGGCATGGTGTCATGGTTCGTTTGGTGGCAGTGGTTTTGGTTTTGGTTTCTCTCCTCAAAATCTGGAGTCATGTTTCATTCTGTACTAAAGGAAAGGGAGAGGGAAACTACCTACATTTGAAATGCTCAATGTCAGAATTCTGAGAGATTGATTTTTTTTTTTTTTGGTCCTTTTTTCACTCTTCTCCACACCCCTTGCCCTGCACCCAAATCTGTGACACTGAAAAAGAGAAGACCAGCATAAAGAGCTTGGCAGAAACTGACTGCAGGGGTCACTCTTCCATAAAGGAAAAAAATTCTAAGACATTTTTTCCATGGAGAAAAAAGAAAATATATGAGTTTCAGGAAAGGGTGCCATAATACAAATCTTTCCGTTGGAAATACTCTGAAAAGAACAAAATCTGGTTTAGGAAGATCAGAGAATTCTTGGTTCTTTTCATGGGAACAAGGATGGATCTTTAGTCTTGGGGTCAGAGTTTATGGAGGAGAACCAAGCATTCTTGTTTATCTAGGACCATTTAGAATGTATTTCTTGGGTTTTGTTTCAGATCACATTTTCCAAATAAACATATAAAAAAAATGAATACTTATATATATGATCTACCCTATCTGTAAATATATAAATATACCATATCTAAGTAAGAAACTGTCATTAAAACTAATAAGCAGAGACATCTCACGAGTTTCCAGAGCAAGTAGTATTTTCTACGTCTTGTGCACATTTCATCTGCAATGAGTAAATGACCTTCTATGGCAGGAACCTTAGAAAAATGAAAGTGATAAAATGTTTGTGTGTTATATGGATACTCCATCAGAGAGGGAAAAAAACAGGGGAGGGTGGAAATTGCAAGTGTAAGTATCTTGTCTGGATTACACTTCAGATGTCATGTAACTCTAAAGTCAACATAGTGATTTGTTAGCTCCAGTAAAAGCCATATGCAATTAACTTTACTTGTGTGCGTCATTGTATTTACTTTCCAAGAAGCTTTTCCAGTGAGGACAGGTATTCAGAAAACAGTGGCTGCAGGGCAAGTCATTTGTTATCCGCTCACATTTGCACCAACCAAATGGCTGAGACATGTTGCTGTAAGTGTTACTCTGTTTGGGTCCTCATTAGAAGCTTGTGATGAAAAAGCTCACTTTAAAGCGCAGTCTGTGTAAATAAGGCACAATGATAAGTAGTGGTTAACTCAGTCTGGATAAAAATGAAGTGTAATTGTATTTGGAGTTTTGATTAAGCACACAATAAAGTGGCATATCTCCTAATATTTAGCTTGTTGCCTTCTCTGTGGTCACAAGCATAGAAGTGTCCCAGTAAAGACATAAAATCGTCTAAGATCTCCTTACTTCTCATCTTTTAAATGAAAAAGGCCTCTGTATTTGAATCCAGGCCTTTTACTGAACACCCAAGTAGCCTTATTTTTGTTTCCCTCTTATGAACACTTTGAATTTCCTATCCTTTAAAGCTTGTTATCTAACTATAATCACTTTAGAGACTAGTGTTTAGGGGGAATAAGGAAACAAAAGCATTGTTATTCTTATGAGTGTAAAATTGTATTAAGAATCAGCATAGTATTTACTGCAAAAATAAACTCAGTTACAGGAAATTCCGTCTCCTGTCCCCTGCCCAAGCGTTTGCCCACATGCAAAACAGATTTAAAATAAGTAAATTAATTAATTAAAATATAAAGCAAACAAACAAACTGACATATGCTTCTGGCATACTTTTAGTTTTAGACGAGTTCTGACATTGCAGATTGAAGGCAGCTTCTTTTCCAGAAAATCTTAAGCTATGCTGGTTTATAACTTGTAATTTATCATAAGTGAAAGCTGCCAAGATCTGAATTTTCATATGCCCTGAAAGGTGCATTTTAGGTTTTTGAAAGTTAATAAAAGGTGTTTTTCTCTTCAGCCTCTTCAGTTCATTCATTAAACGCTGTAAGAACACTCTAGCCTGAAAGACCATATGGAACATATTTGAAACAATGGTGAACAGACTCTTGCTCATGGTACTGTTCTGCATTGTTTCCTTGCAAAGTGAATCTCACTGGTCTGTCTCTCTCAGAGCAGTATCAGTTTTAAAAATCAGATCTTTGTGTTAGTCCTTTGCTCTCTTTGGTGATAAAGTGCTGTTGGACATTCCATCAGGACACAGTTAAACTCTTTCTCTACAAAATGGAAGAGAGATACCATCTTTCTTTACCTAAGGATATTTAATGGAGAAAATGTAGAGATCCATCTTGTTCAGCATGATAGGCTAATTCTGAGGCAGTCTTGAATTGTAACTTTTGGGCTGAGCAGTACTTTTCTCCATTTCTTCTGTTTTCCACGATTCTTTTTATTCTACTTTCTTGTCATCAAAATCATTTGATGTTGAAGAACAGCATTCTTGTTAATTCTTCTCTTTCAACTTGAGTTCATTGTCTGATCTTAACTTGCTATTCCAGTATCACAATAGCTTCTGTTACTATTTCTGAAAACACTGTGTTCTTGTACTGAATCAGTAATGCACAGCTCCGTGCCTTACGAGGAGCTGTCTCACTTAGTGCAGTCGTCTTGGACAATAGATTGCTGTGGGCAGTAAAGTCACTATGACCTTGCTGTGTACTTTGCCAATGCCCATGTAGCTGAATGCTGCTGTCGCCTGATGGGTTGGCTTGTGCTGGCGAAATAGTTGGTGGGAATATGTGCTCTCAGCTGCAGTAGATGCTGTTACAGACCCTTGTATCACTTCCACATGGATTAAATAATCTACCTAAACCACACAAGGTAGAAAAGCTGCATGCGTTTCATAAGTTCACTAGTAATCGCGTTACAAAGATTTCTATCTCTTTCAAAAGCAGGTTGAAATAAGCTCTTTTTTAGAAATTGCTGAACGTTACAAATTCAGAACATGTATGATGGTCACACTAATGCAGTGATTCAAATGATAACTCAAACTCCTGGTGTATAGAAATTATATGTGTTACCAGCTACTGTGTGCACACGTATGAGAAAAAGAATAATACCTTTGTTACAGTGCAGGGAAATATACTCAGGAATTTGAGAAAAGGGAATGCCTAAGAGGTTCCATGAGGTTATTATCCAAATGTTGGCCTTGAAAGTTTGTATTTCTTCACAGAAACCGACAGCAAAGAGATTTCATATGGGTTTCTATTATGACAGCTGCTATGCTTGTGGTTTCATTTTGTGAAGCTTTGCCATTTTGAACAATACCTTATTTTTTCAGTTCCCATAATTTTACTCAATAGTGGATTTTTAAGGAGTTGTTCAGCTTTTTGTATGAACTGTGCTATTCCCAGTGGAGAAGAGTGGGCTGGTATATCAATACCGTATGTATTATTCCTGCTGATTCATTAGATCTAAAATAGTTCAGATGTTGGAGTAACATATTTCATTGCTAATGGGTATATGTTCCGGATCCTAGCTTGAAAGAGAATCATGTGGAAACATTGATATATATTTTGGGGATTGCATAGTAGCATCCTGTAATCCTTTCCCATTTTCTACTTTTAAAAAGCAAGCCACATACTTTTTAAAATTCATTACCAAAGTCAGATCCCCCCCTGCCCCTGCCCAAGTTATTCAATTGCTGTTATTTTTGCTAATGTAATTCTGTTTTAGCAATCAGATTCAAGAGTTGCTAAATCATATATTGAAATTGAAATAATTCTTTTCTATTCATCCTAGGGCTAAGTGGCATGGCATTTAATTGTTTTCACAGCAGAGTAATAAATTGTAGAAACTAAGATTAAGGCCATGGTACTTTAGCATATTTACCACTGCAACTTTCATAGCTACATATTTAATGTTTGTGCTGGTTACGTGGTATGCTTTGGCACATAGGAAACAGCATATCTCCTAAAGCAAAAATGAGTATATGTAGAATAAAACTGAAAGACATCTCCTAGATGTGTGGTGCAGCTATATCCATAGTCACCAAACAGTGCCTTTACTCTAGTTAGGTGGTTTACCTTTGCTGTTGCTATTAGGTGGTTCTCCAGAATCTATACTCTGAAGACTATGAATCTTCTAATATTTTTGTTTCCAAAGTCTACCCACCTTTTTTTTTCCTGTAAGAGTTATCTTTTGTCCTAAGAGTTTTTTTATGACACTTCCTCTGACATTTAAAGAGCAATCTTATTCCCCAATTGTCATTGTATTGCAATCCTTATGTAAGCCAAGCTGATTTTTGTTGCTAATATAAATAAGCTTTCAGTTCCCTGAAATTCGTAGCATCCTTTTCCTGTTCTTGTGGCAACTTGAATCATATTTCTTGCAAATGGATCACCAGATTTGCATGTAGCAGTTCTGGTGAGGTCTTACCAGTACCTGATGCTGTGACTTGCAAAATGTTCAAGTAATTTAATAGCGGGATTTCTGCTCGTGTTCCGATTAGTCTTTTCTGTAAAGTAGTAAAACTTGCATCATTTCTGTAATAGTCGGTGTTTCTCTTCTCATTCGCTAGCAGTTTGAACGTGTTATTTGTTTTCTTCTAAGTTTGAAAAAGAGTGGAAAATTTCTTTCCTGCATATTTCAAATGCGGGATGTACTATACCACTCCCTGAAAATCCCTGACTAAATGAAAAGCTGCAGAATGAGCTCACACAGTATCGGACAGAAGGAGTCTGTATAAGAAAGAGAAATTATAAATGCTGTAGCCTTACGTGGATGACACAATCATGTGCATGCAGACATATACATATATAATCCATTAACAATGATAATTAGCATCAGTTCATTTTTACCAAGTTTTTGTTTCTCTGCTTCATTAAGAAAAATAGTTATTCACTCAATAGTATAAAAGAATTCCAGATCTGTTTTCCTCCTTTGGCTGGGATGCAAGTTCTCAAATTTTTTGGTTGTTGTACTGATCTGTCTTAAGAACTGTCAGGCTCTTTGCCATTCAAGTCCCGATCCGGTAAGGTTTCATTTTTGTTGTCTTATATGTAAACTTGTGGGAGTTCTAGTCCAATAGGGCATTTTTATGTAGAGCTTAACATTACACCTGCGATACTTCTGTCTTCAGTGGGATTAGTCACAAATTTAAAATTGATTGAATTTAGTATATTCATTGTTGAAGTGACGCAGCCAAGATCAGAAGTTAAAAGGCTTGCATTTGCCTCAAAATTCCATGGGGATTGATGTTCACTGTAAACTAGCGAAGTTGATCCATTGATCACCTTACTGGAATAATGGGAATAATGATTTATGCTTTCTTTTTCTCTTTTTTTCTTTTTTCCTTCTTTTTTTGGTATCATATATTGGTACATGCGGTGGTAGTATTACTTCTACACTTAAAAGCAAGAGAAGCGTGGATATTAAATGCATATGCTTCAAAGCAATTTAGGGTCAGCCAAACAGTCTAAATAAATCACAATATTAAACAGATACATAACAATTAGTTTACTAGCTGTTGTGTTAGAAGTGATGGGGTGTTAAAAGCTGTAGTTAATATACAATAGTAGTGCTGCAACAGAAATGGCATCTGGTGAGTCCCTGCACATTCTTGCATTTTCAAAATGATCTTCTTGAAGTACACTAAGCATTGCTGTATTTCCAAAACTCTAGCTTTGAGCTACATCTCTGTAGACAGATTTCCAGTTTGGTGTGAGACTGCATTGCTAGACCAGCCCCACAGACACTCAGTTTTTTGCCACTTAAAATTCTGAGTGAATTAACAACAAGGATGACTTTTTTTTTTCTTTTGCTCTAATAAAATGGATCAGTCTATAAAGTCCACTCTAAATATATTGGAAACTCAGTCTAATTAAAGAAGTCAAGCTATTTACTAAAATATGATTGAAGCTGTTTCCTTGAAGAACAGACAAAAGAAGTTATTTTTGGTCTTAGGAAAACAAGCAGTGCGTGAGGCTGGCAGTTTTACAGAAGTGAAGTTTGTGAACAATAGTGTTGTAAGATTCCTCTTACAAGATAAGCATTAAGACACATTAGTGCCTATATCTTTCGTGGATATTGCAACGCAAAGGGAATGTTCAAGCACAAATGTAAAATCAGTGTTTTAGATTTGCCATACTGAAAATAGTATCACAAGATCTGTGCCTTACTGTAGGGAAAATTGACTACAAATGTAGCCCAGTTTCTTATTTTTTTTGGATTTAAAAATATATATGATGATCTTTAAACGGTTATATATTTTTTTTGTTCTTGGCATTCTTTATTTTTTTGATATTCTTTACTCTTCACATTTTGTATATTTAAATGATGTTAAAGATATTAAAAGGTGGGTTGTTGAGTAATGTAAATTTACCTTAACTTCCTGAAGTGTTTATGTTCAGAAATACAGCTTTTCTTTAATAACCGTGTAAATCAAGATCACTTTTTTCCTACTTTCTAGCACTTAACTTGGCTTTCACTCCGCTCTTCAGCATGCTGTAGGTCCCTTGACTCTCTTGAGATACTTTGTTGTATTTAAGTCTGAACTGAGGTTAGAAGGCAAAACTATAATTTAACTTTATTGTGTAATACAAAGCTGAAGCAGACTGAGGAGTGCATAAAGTACTATTGTTACTTGTTGCTGAAAAATATACCTTTTTGATTCTGAGGAGAAAGATGGAAGTGGTTGCAAATCCAAAGAAATTCACCTGTATAGAAGGGATGGTATGAATGATTGGTATCAAGTATCATCTAATTTTTCTCTGGACACCGGCTGCCTTTCCAAGGATGTTTTGCGAGAAGGACTATGAGTGCTATGATGGACAAAACGTAAATGGAGGAGAACTAAGAGCTCTTACTAGAAAGTATCCCCTGTGCAAGTGTGGAAATACTTGTTTCTGTTCAGCCTGAATTCCCGTGGAATCCCCTTTGTGATTCTCCTGAGCAGTTGGTGGGCTATGTGCTTGATGGCAACCGGCTTTGGCTTCAGTCCTGCTAGGAGGATTGGCTTCAATCTCCTGTCTAGGAGAATGTCCAAGTTCATGGGAGTATAACAATAACAATGCTGTGCATTGTTATAGTGGATTAATAAAAGGCAAATCAAATTCTTCTGCACGGAAGTTTTTTAATGAAGATGAATTTTAGGTCATGATTGTCATGCAGGAGTGAAATGACTTAGTCTCCTGAGGATCACAGGACACTGAGTGATACAGGAATGTAGACAGGACAGCAGGGATGGCTATAAATAAATGAAAGAAATACATTCAGTTATACCTTAAGAAAATGGTATCATGCAAGTAAAATAGAAGTACTCTTGGAGTAGTGAATTTCCCCCAGATCTGATGAAAGAACAAGGGGGTGAGAAAAATTAGCGTAATTTCCTTAATGAATTACATTTTCATGTGAAATCTTGCATTTTCGTCAGTGTGGCTTGTGTGATTTATCAAAGGGCAGTAATTTTTGTGAGATATATGATTCAGTAGACACCGTGATGTATAATTATTTTTTCTAGAATTGTGCCCCTTGTGTTGACCAATTGGAATACTGCTTTTCGTAATGCCATTTTATAATGTTAATTATAAAACTTTTCTGGAAACTGTACAAGTTATAGTTTGGAAGAAAGTGCTATATTTTACAGGAATTATTATTTCTTATAAATCTCATTTGAAAGTTCAAGGATGCTGCATCCTGCTGAGCCATTGGGTGTTTCTATTTTCAGTACTTTGTGTGCTACTTGGGTCATATTGATTTCCAAATACTATAAATCTGTACAAAACAGGAAGAGTGTAATAGCCTTATACAGTAGCCGAGCTGTTTCTTTTTCTAATTGGAGTATTTATTAAAATTGAACAAGAATAGCATAATATAATAAGAAGCCGCATTTTCTCTGTTTGCAACCCAAGCTACTGTTTGAACTGATTCCAATTGTTTCTTGTCATTGTTAAAATGTAAGCTTTATCCACTGTGAAAGAAAAGTAATAGAGAAACTTTCTTTTAATGTCCTCTCAAAAGCTAGGAACATACAATCTGTGCAGGTCAGAAAGGGAGAAATCTTAACAATAGCAAATAGTTGAATAAAGAATTGTTTTCCTTGTGTCTGTGTTATCTGTATGATCTACTTACCTGTATTTCATTACAATACCTAATATTCTGGAACACCAACTTGCTATAACTAAGCTACTTTTTGTTTCAGTTACCCTCATGTTCTAAAATACAGGACTTTGATAGACTAGTGGTTGTGAAATACTGCTGACAATTCGTATTTATGCACAGTGTGAGTGGGGATGCCTGCAATATTTTGACTTATAAAGTAAATTAAGAAAGGTAGCAACAGTGTTTTCTTCTAATATGCATGGATACCACAATACTTCCCTTTTTCTTAGGCAAAAAAACAAGGGTACCTGCTTTGTTCCCCTCTGGAGGTTTTAAGTTCTGAGACTTGATGGTTCCAAGTGGCTGTTCATTTCCTAAGAGTGATCAACAGTCTGCCAGATTTCCTGCACAGACATTAACTATTCTGATGGAAACAGTCCAATAGGGTTTATTTTTATGCTGTTAAGAGATTTTATTCACTTCTTCTTCTCAAACACGTCTGTGCCTTTGCATGAAGGACAGCAACAAACGTCAGAACTTGTTTGCCGCAGCAGGCTGCAGCCAGCGCCGTCCCCGTGCACCTTCCTGCTGTAAGGCAGGGAAGGCTTGCCTTCTGCCAGCCGTGGGATTCCCACGCTGGGGGAGAGCTGGGGTCATGCTCAGTACTCTGCGTTTTGGCTAACAGCATTGTACTCCAGTGCTCATAAGTATACTGCATTGCATGGGATTAGGTTCTCCTTTCGGACATGAAGAGGTGCATCTCAAAGGCATTGGCTGTTAGCTGTTTAGATCCCACAAACCTATCCTTTACTATTACTGATGGAATTCTTGGCTTAAAGAAGGAAGAAATCAGAAGGTTATACTTGTTCATATAAAGGGTTTATTAATCAAGGTGGTGCAGGGTGGTTTGGACCTTGACCAAGCTGTGACAAGGCGCCTGGGTTATTTCTGTAGTTCCTTGTGAACTTTAACTGTAGTGGCTTATGTACAGGCAAATCTCAGTATGCATTCAAGCACAGGCAAGTGTTAAGCAATTTGTCCAAAGATGCATAATAAACTTGTAACAGCAGAATATTAAATCAAAATTTCCCTAGGCACGTGTCCTACCATTATCAGTCTTCATCTCATACTGCTGGCTCCTGCTCTTTACTAACCTTTAAAACATAGCCTTGTTCCAAATTGGTCCTTTGCTGTTCTTGCATCCTCTGCTCTGCAGTTCCGCGTAGCTGTGCTAAGGCCTGCCTCTCTGGGAAGATACATCAGGAGTGTGGGCTGGGCTGCACCGAACAACAAAGGAATGGGAAAATGATGTAAGGGCAACAAGTAATTAGTGCATTCTGTATTCAGAAGTATCTCCTCAAAGAATCCAAATATGTGGATAGAAGGATTAGGCCTGTGAATTAAGGGCCTGCCAGGAAAGTTGTTGTTTTGAAGACCAAGGAAATAAATGAATAGAAGCTACACTAACTTGGGCTTAAGATTATTCACTGGTGCTCTGTACCTTTTGAGGATGTATAGAGTACCTAATACAAAGACTCTGGAAACCAGAAAGTGCATGATTTAATGTGTTCATCTTCCACTGCAGGATTTTAGTTCTGCTTTTTTGGAATGATGCCTCACTGCATCTTCACAGCCCCTGCAGATGCCCCGGCAGCTCTGGGCACAGAACACCTAGGCTTTGTGGGGCAAAGTCGTGACACATCCTCCTCTCCCTGGCAAAGTCTGGACTTTAAATAGGTATGACAAGTAAGGGCTTTTCCCAGCACTGGGCTTACTCTTCACAAACTACACCAGACTTGCCTGGGGTTTCATTCTGAGATGCTCCTTTCACTTACCCCTTGCTATACTTTCAGAATTCATTGTCATATATGCCAGTAGGCTATTAGTAATTCCATGACACGAAGGCATTTTTGTTCATCTCTAGGGAACCTTTGTAGCTGAATCATTCCCACACAATCAATTCAGTTCAGCCTTGAAAGGAGGCATTCTTGATTCCTTGGGATAAATATATACTCTTTTCAAATCACAAGATGCAGCTCTTCCAGGCTGCTCTCACTAATAACTCCACTAGTCACCACACTGAGAGTTAACAGAGTGAATGCAGCTGGAGTGTTTGCAAATATGTGCCGGAATGTAAATGTGTGAATACAGCATAAACAATAACACATTGTTCTAGTTCATTCACATCTCTATTCATGTATCTTGTAGCAATTTTCAGGCCCCTGAGAACCATCATCTAGTCCAGCCTCCTGGCTATCACTCCTGTACGGTTTTGTCAGACTGTGGCTTTCTTCAGGAGTTCATCTCCAAGCTCCAAAGAAATCAAAAGATGGACAACCTCTACTAATTGCAGAGGTTTTCCTATCTGTGCATCCTTGTTGCTGACCCATTCCCAGGGGCTGTTGGCAGTTCGCTGACTTCATAACCAAGGCCACATTGCAGGGGTGACAAGTACATTATTTTCATTGCCTGACTGTCAGAGGCACAATCTAAAAGCATCTGAGGCACCACTGACACACTTGAGCTGCATTAACTAAGCTTTGGGACATTCAGAATGTATCAGACTTAAAGTGTATTTTTCTACATTTTTTTTTCCTCTTCGCTTTTCATAGGAAAACCTGCAAGAGGGCACTAGGATTCTCTGAATAAAGCTTTTAGTTTCAGGTGTAAAACTGCTGAAGTTCTCATGTTTCATTCCTGTGTGCATGGCTCAGCAAGTCCTTACAGGCTGTAATTCAGATGGAGGAGTGTCTAGGAAGAAGGAGTTAGCACATGAGGTGCCGTAAGGGGAAATCTTAAGGGCAGCCAATTCAGGAAGAATGCTTTCGTTGAACCTGAGTTTTCAGTACTCAGTAATGCCAAACCATAACAAGGGTTTGAATATTAACTTCTGTACTGCGTTTTTACAGAGTGTTAGATATGCCCCTCCTCTGTTTGTTTTCTGTACGTGATTGAGTTGTGTTTTGAGTGAGCCATAGTCTCTAAAGATTTAATATTTTGTGTTACTTTATCCGTGGTATTTTACTGGCTTATTACGAGAACAGTGCTTGCCAATGCTCTCTATTAACTTTCATATTATCCTTACAAACAGTAATTGATCTTTTGGTGAATTTAAATATCCTTTCTTCAAAAGCATGCTGAGAGATTTTTTTTCTGTGGCTGAGTGATAATCTTCTTTATTATATTTACTACTTTTAACAAAGCTCTGGTTTCACAGCTAATTAAATCGTGTGGGTTTTCTTTCTTTTTTTTTGTTTTATAGAAGTATTTTCTTCTTCAATTCTTTTTCACCTCTTGAGATATTTTGAAATTAAAATGATAATATGACAAAGCCACAAGAAACATGTTATCCAGTCTTGGTTTAGACATTTATAATAGATTCTTGAGCCTCAAGTGAGAATACATCAAGAAAAGTTTAATTCTCTTAACCAGAATGACGAGGGAAGTTTGTTTAACATTATACTTCATTTTCACACAATTCTGTTCACATTTTAATAGAATTAACTTGTGATTTATTTAGCTATGAGTTAAGATCATATTAATTTCAATTTCTTTATTCTATTCGCTGCATTTCAAATACAACATTTTAAGAGCAGCTGTTGAGGGGTACTACATCATGCTACTATTCTGTTATCACCTGAATGCTGGCATATAGATTGCATTAGTAGAACGTATTTTGTTTGAAATCGTGTCTGAATATATTATTTTTAGTAGCATATATATGTTATAGAACGTAAAATTTAAACATTCTTTTAAAACATTGCAATGATCTATGCTCTCAAGCCAGGTTAAGTCAGCAGAAGTTGTTTCAAACTTATTCGGGGATTCCCTCCTGAACACATGCCATATTTCCTTCTTGAGCAGACAGATATTTTTGTGTCTTTATTTAAAAAAATAAAATGCTTAGGAACCACTGTTTTTCCTAGTGCAAACGGGCGTTCTGTCTCAATAACTTCAATATTATAATGGTCAGTTCTACATGGATTCACTAATCTGAAGGCTTTCTTGAACAAAATGAACTAAAGCATTTTAATTAATAGGCTTTAGGTCTTTTTCAATATTCTGTCCTCAAAGTAGTAAAGTAGAAGGGTTTTGATGTTTTATTTTTAATTAGGAAAATTAATTTCTTCTTAATCTTAGAGCACATTTGTCTTGTGAGATGCTGTGCAATGCTGTTTTGTTCTGTTTTGTTCTGTTGACAAATGAAGTATTCTAGACATTTGTTAGTTAGAGTCATTTGGTTTTGTCAGGCTAAATGCTTTGAACATGTTGGTATGCTCTTCCTCGTCCTTGGCATTGGGTGTTTGAGGACAGTCATGGCAACTAAGGTCACCGTGAGCTTCACCAAACAGAGACAGTTTTTTTAGGGACTTCCCATGCCAGGCAGAGCATCAAGGTTTTGGGGTAATAAGAGGAAGAACTAGATAACAAGTGGAATGCCTGAATTTTGAGGGGTGAATTTTATTTTTTTTCGACAAGTTCCTACAGGAAGCTGGCTAAATAGTAAAAAGATGAAGGGATTCATTTTCAGGAAGCTGTGTGATAGAAATTTTGGGGGAGGGTTGGAGCTTGGCGAGTTGGAGCTAAGTCTGCTTTTGTTGGAACTTGGGAAATAAGATATTTCTGATGAGCAGCATTACTGAGGGACAACAAATAGTTACAGCATATTAGAGACAGGGTGCCAGAAAGTGGAGTTTTATGTATATGGCCAAAAGCATATTGATGAAGAAGAAATAGAAAAGAAGGGACCTCATATTGAAAGGTTTGAGATAAGTTGCTCTTTATCACTGCATTTGAGGTAAGTATGCTTGCTAAGGACAAAAATCCCCATGGTATGAATGTAAAAGTGTGTTGTAATTAGAGAGGCAGAGGGTTCTTTGTGATGGCCCTGGACTTTACAGTTCATAGTAATAAATATGCTATTCCTAATCATCAGGTAGTGATATAGTGCAAAAGTTTTTCAGACCTGTCCTACAGAGTGAGTTCTTTTGGAATTAGTTAGGATTTATTTATTTATTCTTCTGCAACAATTCTTCTCTCCAATGAGGCTAGGACCTTCAAATGTCAAACCAGAAAGAAATATATCTGAATTCAGTATCAGAATTTCTTTTAAAAGGAGTCTGAAGATTCCTTTTCAGTTTCTAAAGAGTATCAGTTGGAATAAGCGGAGAAGAAACTACTGCTGGTGGTGGTTTCTTTTGTTTATTTGTCTGCCTTTCTTTCTTTCTTTGTCTGCCTTTCTTTCTTTCTTTGTCTGCCTTTCTTTCTTTCTTTCTTTCTTTCTTTCTTTCTTTCTTTCTTTCTTTCTTTCTTTCTTTCTTTTTCTCTCTTTCTTTCTCTCTTTCTTTCTCTCTTTCTTCTTTCTCTTTCTCCCTTTCTCTCTTTCTCTCTTCCTTTCTTTCAATTCTGGGTGGTTAGTGTGTGAATACTGTTTTATGATGCAGGCTCTGCCTAGGCTGCTGGATTGAGAGTGGGAGGCTATATGGCTTGTGGGATAAAGAAGTGTATCTCAGTCTCAGGCATTCATCATACTGCATAAAGTATGTAGAAATCTAGTAATTCATAGCATGCTGTGTCAGTGTGACTGTGCACGATGCTTTACTGCTTGCATTTTTCCTTTTTTTTTTCCTCATAGAAATAAGACAGTCTTTTTCCATTTTTATGGTCTTTATTCGGGAATATTTTTAAGAAAACAAATACTCTACAATCGGTTGTCATCTAGGCAGCATACAGGAATCTTCTTATCCATTTTATGGATTTAGAAAAAAAGGAATAGAAAGTGAGGGAGACTGAGTTTTAACACAGCAAAAAATATTCAGCAGTTTATAGCCAGTGTGGGCTTTTGAGCTGCTTTACTCAATTTGATAAATTATTCACAGATGACTGCAAATTCTAGCCAAATTGCTTATTTAAATGCATCATTACTGGACACCTCACCAGCTTCTCATCCATTTCAGCACACTTTACTTCTACTTCATTTCAAGGCTTACTTAAGAAACCACTTTATTTTTCTTGGTTTGCTGGCTGTGCTCAGAAAATGACTTTACTACTCTTTTAAAGCCATTTATATGTTGTTCTCATTGCAACAGATAGTTCTTTATGAGGCTTTTTTCCTCCTTATCTGGTCCATTTTATATGATAATGCCTAAAGTAGTCTATTGTTTTATGAAGAGTTGTTTAGTCATTGATCCTTAGATTTTACCTTACAAACTTGGTTATTGGGTATTTCAGACAGAATGGCTCAGGATTTCTGGATACAACATATCACAGCACATGTAATGCCTTTTGGTATTTAAGTGCAAAGTACTTTTTACTGCAGTGTAAGTAAAAATAGCTTGGATTTTGCGTTCACAACCAAATTTTAATTGGCAACTTGGTCCCCTTGGGAATATCACAGTTGTGGTCCACAAGTGCTTTGCAGAATGGGAAATCAAGTCCCAGTAGGAAAGAAAAAAAAAAAAAAAAAGACAACTTTATTACATGTCTCATATACTTACAAAACCCAACAACAGTGAGAAATAACAGCTACTTACTGTGCTTTGTCCTTTGCAACAAAAGGCAGTTGTCTTTATTTTCCTCTCTGTCTTTGTCAAGAAGGCTGACGACCATAACAGCTACAAAGCCTTGTTCAGGTCTAACACGGGATGTGGGAAGATAGCATACAGATAGGGATCTTGGTTTCTTGCCAAGGAACATAACAGGCTCTGAGATAACCTGCATGACTTTGTACCTTGCCCTGTATGACAGTGTGGCAGATGTTTGGCCAGCTCCCACCCAGAAGCGCTGGCAGCCTGGAGGGTCTGGCTGGCCCGCGGGCAGCCTCTTGGCAAGATCTTGGAAGCCAAAGCTCCCAGCAGCCCCTGATAGTGCTGTGTTATACCTGGAGTTCAGAAACCCCGGTGTCTTTGTAGTTCACCAACCAGGGATGGCATTGGTTTGGAAGTCCCCAAATGTGGGTGTCCCAGTACTTTGGCTCTGCAGCAGCCTTCTGGACAGATTGGTGGAAAATCTGGGCTGGAAAACCTCAGTAGCCTTGTGTCTTTGATGGTGTTCATTCCCAGAGAGGCTTCCAGAATTGCTGCCAGAAAAGCAGGCAGGTTTTTAGCTAAGCTTTTTTCAGAATCAAAATTGTCAAATTCAGCATTTTCTAGCAGAAGGTTGCTGTACTGGAACAATCTTAACCAGCATTATTAAAAGTTTAAAGCCTTTCAGCCTGAAGAAGAAAGGAAAATTGAGGAGGGTAGAAGTTGATTCACAGGTTCACAGATTCACAGAATTGTAGGGGTTGGAATGATACCTCCTTTTCATCTGTGCAGTTAAGATACTGTTCTGGTGAAGTCTAGAGTAGGCCTGGAAATGGAAACAACCATAATGTCCACAAGAAACTCAGGGTTTGGGTGTTTGGTTCCTTAGAAGGAACTTGAAACAGCATAAAAAGTTTTGCAGTTCATTTAGGAATTTTTTGGAAATTTGAAGGACAAGAAAGATATGAGGATATGCATAATTCTTAGCCCTTCACAGCTTATTCCTAATTTATTCTGTGGAAGATGACAGCGATGGTTTGCAAAGTGATGTGCCACCGAAGTCATTTTGCCCGTATTCAGCAGTTGAAATCTGAAACGTTTTTCATACTTACACTTTTATTCCTGAATATTTGTTCAACTTCTAAGCTCTTGGTTCAAAGTTTGTTGTTTTTTTTTTTTTTAATTACAGTGTTATAATAAGAACTTAATATCAATTGATTATTTGCATTTTAATTGCTAGCATACCAGAGAAAGGCAGAATAGTTTGTTCTGTGTACATATATGTTGTAAACCTTTATGAGACTTATTTGCAATCTGAACAAGATCACTGTGCATATTCTTGACTGATTTTTCGTAACGGTTACCTTGAGCACAACTGTGCTCAATAGCACATAAGCTACATAAGCATAGCACATAAGCTATGGGATGGTGCGCT
>VXAA01000559.1:0-18647 GCA_013399115.1 Anseranas semipalmata
TAATGTTTATAAATATGGAAAGGACAAAGAAGAGAGGCTTTCTGGCTTAAAGAATATTTTATTTTTGCACTCTTTTAAGGAAGCCTTTAAGAATAGCTGCTGCTAAACTTCACAAATCTGAGCAGAAAGTCCTGGTGCGACCCCAGCCCTTAATACTGCCAGGGAGCTGCCATGTTAGGGGAGCACCATCCTCCATGGGACTGCAGGATGGGATAATATGTCCTTCATTATGGCCAGCCTGTAATTGCAACACAAAGAGAAATACACTTTGCAGTCAGGGAGTTTCATGCATGGATGCTGAACAAATAATAAGGTATGGTACCCAAAAAGGGGAGGTCAAAGCCTTCTCTGTGGCAGCAAAACTGAATCTGCAAAAAGAGGCAGAAAGTGCCCTTTCCTTACTGACATGAGATTCATTCACAGGTAATTTGCTGAGGTCACTGGAGTTACAAAGCATTATGGGAAAGCGGGAAATGGAGGCTGGTGCTTAGGGCAAATAACTGTCCTTGACTGCATTTCTTTCTGTAAAAGATGTGCCTGAAGTACAGGCACAGCACAGAGAAAATCTATAAATGAAGAATTCATACAATAAGGGGTCGGTAGGGTTTCTTGATATAAAGCTAAGAATAATCAGAACTGCAGCCAAGGTGCCTGGAGATATGGGTGGCAGTAATTAGTTTCATGCTGGGCTTAAAAGATAACATATTAGATGTAATCATCAACAGCTCGTGAGACAACAGAGGACAGGTTCAGATAACTGGTACATAGAGAGAGAAGGTACACCGAGCCAGCACTGTGTGAAATAATCAGTTTTACTTTTGCCTCGTTCTTATTAGTGAAATATGATGTTCATGGGTGTGCCCAAATTTGATGAAAAACAATGTTTTACCTCTTGTGCATGGAACGTGAGCTTTTGTGGTGGGAGCAGCAAAAAATGATGGCGTGAAGTTTAAATTTCAGGCTTGACACTGTTCCCTCTCCCCAGACTTTTAAAAGCCCTGTTTTGTACGGATTCAAGTTTCCCACTTCTCACCTGAGTGAGGATCTTCAGCATGGGAGGTGTCCAACTGGTTGTAGGTTTGCAGGTAGGTGCTTATGAACAGTCTGAAGACCCACCTCCCTGCTTCACCCACCCCTCTGCTCTGCTCGCCAGACACAAGGGAGTGTGACACAGCAGTGCCAGAGAGGGTCACACCCGCTCCAAGATGATGAAAGGACTCCTGTCTTCCAGCCCTGCTCCTGGGAAAGCTCTGCCCGAAGCATGGCAGAGTGAGGAAGAAGGCAGCTGAGTTCCGGACAGGGTTGGAGATTATTCTGGCAAGGTGTTCACAAACCAGAAGGTGAAAACCTGTTGGTGTCAGCAGGAGAAAGAGGCTAAAAAAGGCAGATGGTGTCAGTTAAACAAGCTGGGATTGTAAGGCTGTTTCTTTTCTGAGTGAATATCAAGTACCCTCATTGTGAATTTTGGAGTAGTAAGGCAGTAGATTATTCAGGTTCACATTATTCTGCCCTTCTTACAGATGACTTTGTAACCTTCATTCCTCGGCAGGATGAAAGAGACTCTGATGCCTGAAGAGATGCTAGGTGAACTATATACACTTGAGAAGGCTTATTGCATATATGGAATGAACACAACGTGCACCTTTTTTTTTTTTTTTTCCTAGGTAAATGGAAGAAACATTTCTGTTTCCAGCAAGAAACCAGGCAGAAAGTTTTCTGCTTGTGCAGAACAGGTCGTTTCCTTTATGGTGTATGGAGGTAAGAGAGAATGGTTTCAAAGGGGATAGCTACCTGGTGTGAATCTGTAGCAGACATCAGCTCTGTACCATGTGTGGGGGCTGATGTGTGTCCCAGAAGATTTCCAAGAGCTGGTGGGCTGGACAGAGGCTGCTTTCATGAACCACTGGCTTTCAGGCTTAGCAGGGTAACTTCTATGCAGAATTAGTTAGCTGAGATGTCTTTCCCAGAAGTAACCTTCTTTGACATGCTCATTACCTTAGGAGATGCAGTAAAGAGGAAGCTGAAGGTCACTGAAAAGAAAGGAAGATTCAATCTGAAGTAGTTTATTTTATCACTGAAACTACAGCATTTTCCCCTTACTGGTTTTTCAAACCTAGATATCCATTATATTTCATTGGTGCTTAGCTTACCTGTTCTGTTCTATTTTGTTATTAGCAAGTGTGCTTATAGTGGTATAATTGCATGACAGAATGACAGCAGGATGACATTGTTTCCTTGTCCAAGAACTTCGGAAGACTTCCAGCTGCTTTGGGATTATACAATAGGGTTGCTAAGTGCACTTAGTCTGAGGCACAGATAAAAAGCTCTGTTATCCATCATAGACTCATTTTTCAAACTGTGTTTTCTTCAATTGTAAAGATATGATGAGTGCAATTTTATATAATACAAAATGTGTGAATGAATGACATTTTGTCTGTTTCTATAGTTGTTTGGGGACAACACTTTCCTTTTTCAGCTAAATGTTCCCAAATTCTTCCAATAGCTTCCTAAATTACCCTTATACTACTACTGGCAAAAATATCTCTCTAGAAAATAAGGAAGAATACAATATTGAGAAATAAAATACAAAACATATGGGAAAAGTAACAGGGAAAATAGTAATGACCTTTTTATCTATACCATGCAAACTTTTTGATACATTCTATATAGACCATATTTTACCAGTGCCTCTGGGAAAATTGCCAATATACTAGCTTAACCAATTAATGGGGGAAAGCAAAGACTACTCCTAGAACATCAATATGATAGCAAAATTCCCATTTAATGAGACATGCAGTAGATGGGAAATCCCAGACAGTGGGATTTAGACAGAGTAACTGATAAATCAAGGGCCTGATTTGTCACTGCATTGCTCTCATTTCACATTGGAGTGGATCTGTCGAACTCAACAACTTCTACAAACATAAAACCCAGAGACAGATGTTGGTGAGTCAAGTGAGAAAGGGTGATGCAATCAATATTTTTTTGTTAGTGGCTGTTTCTCAGTTCATTTAAAGTCTTTTCAGCTTGTTTTTCTGCCTCAAGGAAATAGTCATTTGGTACTTGATTCTTCCCAGAATATGTGTGGCTTCCCCAAGCACATGTTACAATAAAAGCAAAGCAGGGAGCTGTGTATTAAATGCAGCAACCATGTATTAAATAGGTGAACAGCAATCAAGTCACCCTGCCTGGTAACGAGCATGAAGGTTAAGGAAGAGAAGTAAAATTAGTGCCTGACCCAAACTCTGCTGGAATTGGTGACTCAGGGAGCACAGAGGTACTCAATTCTTCTGCCGAGTTTAGAGGCTGGTGCCTCACAAACAGCATGATCATGTTTGCATGTGGAGCCTCAGCTCTGCACCCTCTGCTGTGCACCAAGCAAAGGCTCTGGAGAAAAATGCTGCCAATCAACACAGAAGGGTAATGAGTTATTTTATCTAAGAAAACTGCCATTTTAAATTTGTGGCCATCACCAAATGAATGGGACAGCCACAGTTTTAGAAAGAAAGGAAAGTAGCCAACACAGTGCATGGAAAAAAGATGCCCTGCAAGATTCACTGCATTTTGCTACCAGCAGCTGACCTGACAGATTTATGGTGCCCTTTGAAATGTCCTGGGGTACCTGAGACACCCTCCCTGACCAGACAGACATGACACTGAAGAGCCCCTGGGAGACCTGTGTCCTCTGCAGCAGTGCTGGGGGCCTGGCAGGGTGCCCGAGGCATTTCCAGTGGCACCGGGTGCACGTGTTCGGTGGCACCCCTCTGCCTGAGCTGTGCTGGGGAGCCAGGCAGGCCTCCCGTGTAGCCCATGGATGGCAGCCGCACTGCTGCTTCAGATTTCAGGCAGGCTGCAACACTTCAGGAGGTTTCCATTACTTTCACTTGAGCACGGAGTTGTTTGGAGCCCTAGTTCAGGCAGTGGGAATATATGAGAGACTGCAATCCTCTATACTTAGGAGAGAACCTCACTTGTGAAATAACAGGATCAACTTAAAGGACAATTTTCAAGGCGGATAATCTAGTAAAGACAATCTTATTAACCTATGCGGTTTTCCAGCTCTGAATTAAGCCACTTATTTCAGATGAATCTAAATGGAAAACAGGGGGTGGTTTACAGTAATTTTCTAGTTCTGTGGAGAACAGCCAGCATATAAACTATAAAGTATACTGCTAACTAAACATTTAAGTGAACCCTATTGTGCTGGTAGAAAATCTCTAAGGAATTATGTGACAAATGCCATAGGCAAATGGAAATATACTGTGGAAAAGAAAGCACCTCTGGAATACTTGCCATGGAGGAGGTTTTGAAGAACAGATGAGAGGAACACCTAGCAGAGAGCACAGAGAAATAATTGATCCCACCGTGAACTGGGAAGATAGATTCAACAGCATCTTATAGACTTTCTGTTACTTGATTAATTCCCATGTGAGCCCTCAATATACCATGACATTCTTCACACGCTTACAACTTCTTTGTCCTATGGCTTCTACGTGAACTGTCACGTTCACCTTTCTTGACTTCTTTCAGTGGGTTTCCTCTCCTTTTAAAGTGCCAGTCAGTAATTTCTATAGATAGGTCAAAGAAACATTGATTAGATCACGCTATCAAGTAATTAAAGTTGTTAAAAAAAAAAAACAACAGAGAATTAAATTATATGCTCTGGATGGTTGCTAATCTTTTATTTATGTTGGTGAACAAGTCTGATGGAGCGTACATTCAAAATACCTTATAGTTTAAGACATGTAGGATGAAAACCCATGAAAATCCAAGCTACTTGCATTCCCTCATAGCTACACTGTGCCTCAGCCCCTGTCTTTCTGCTGTTGAGACCTGCACAGAGTGTGAACTGCCTCTAGCTCCAATGTTAATCTCACTTGCACTAATTTAAATTCGAAATAGCTACTCTGAAGTCAGTTTAAAATGTTGTAGTTGAGAGCAGGATTAAAGCTTTAGGGCCATTTTTATAGGGAATTAGGTACCCAGTCTCTCAAAATTCAATTGTAATCAGATTAAAATTTGGCTCTAGGGAGTTTATTATCCAGTCTCTCAAAATTCAGTTGTAATCTGATTAAAATTTGGCTCTAGGGAGTTTATCCTACTGCCAGTTACTTCTTACAGTGATCTCAGTGGTGTTCAATGTGAATTGGGTGCCTAGGTATTTCAAAGGTGTAGCCCTCACTATCTCAATAAAAACCCAGTTTCTCTTCATAAAATTCTGGTGTGCTGATGTCAGTGTTTACAAAATAGGTCTTGCCCCTTGCCTGGCATGGGAAATATATGTTGACTTTTGGCTGAGCTTCTTCAATTTTGAAGTCCCCATCAATCCACATAGTTTTGTTTCCCTCCTTTCTGATATAGGACATGAACTAACATGTGACTTTACATATTTCTTTCCTTTTTTCAAGGACAGCTTAAGATCTTGGCATTTTTCTTTAGCTGATATTTGGATAAACATACATTTCCTTCACTTTGCCTTTTTTTTCTGTCTAATGAAACTTGTTGACTGCGCAGAAGTGTTCAATTAGTAGAGGCAGTGAAATTAATCACTGCAAATGAATTATCAGTTAAGGTCAGCTTTCTCATCAATACTTCAGTGCAGAACTTATATCTAAAAAATCTTTCATTACTTCCAAATATTCTCAACAGTTTAGATTTGTTTATTTCAGTCAGTGGCATTTTTGGAATTCTTTCATTAGACCATAAATTACTTATTATTTTCATTGCACAGTGGCCACCTAACATTATTTCTTCTCTTTAATTAGATGATTGTATTTTTTTAAAGCAAGAATTAAATGAAGGCAGATGGGGATGCATACAAACTAGCATGCATCTGCAAAACTTTCTTGATAAAGTTCAGCTTGGGCACAAAAGGCGTTTGTAATAACCACTGTCATATTAAATCATCTTTTTAGTTTTGGGCAGAATATTTGAAGCATCTGAAGTGCTTCTTTGCACATGGACATGTTGTTACATGGTCTGTCTGTTTTGTGTCATTTATTCGTTTCTTCACAGCTGATGGAGGTGACTGACTGCGGCAGCTGAGGGACTGGGGTGACCGGCCCAGGGGACTGAAGTGATGGGGGTGCAGTAGATGCCTCAGCTGACATGGGGGACCTTGGGACAGACCCCTCCGGTGAGCAGTGTTACAGTGCTAACCAGTGTGATTGTGGTGGTGGAGGTCACACAGACAGCTTCCATCTGATGTTACAAAAAACTGTTCTCTTTTCTCTCTGCCTCAAAGACCTGGAAAGTCATCCGGACATACGTGTCCACTCTTAAAATACAGATGGGTCACGCAATGCTCTTGCTTTCTCTAACTGGTTTATTGGTTGCTGACTGGTGCCATGTGTTTGGCAAAAGCTATCTGTGGCCCTTCTTTAAAAGCTGGAGAAGTTGGCTGTTTCCCTTAAGTAACCCCATTTGTGTGCAAGGTGCCCCTTTGGCTCTACTAAAGGTGGCTGACTTCCTTTAGAAATAGTCACTTTCATGGTGTTGGGATTTTTCTGTATATTTAAGGACGCTAGCTTGGATAAGAGCCTTTTTTAGTATTACTAAAAGAATAAATAAAAATATGATAAGAAAAAACGGGGTGAACAGTAAGGCAAAGCTTCTGAGCCATCAGAATTACTTCAGTTAGTCTAAACTCTCAAAGTTTTAGAGGAACCCAGCTGTTGTGAGCAAAAAGAATAGCTTTGAGTGAGGGAATTTCAATCAATTTAATTTTTGCCAATTAACATAAACCTCCATTCACCGATTCCAGTATTGAGAAAACAAGTAAACAAATAAATGAAAGCTTATGGAAGACATCTTGGCTTTCCTTGGACACCTCTCCCACCCTTGATGGTCTCAAATCCCCTTGCCATGTGTTGCATGGTCACCTGGATGAAGTGATGGCAGTACAGGAGATAGGGGTTCCAACTCAACTGCCAACTCAGGGCAAGATTCAGTTTGGGTTGGTGACATCTACATCTCAGTGTCCACATGCCCCCTGGGTGTCCTAGATCCCACTGGAGTCAATGGAGAGCTAGGGCAGAGGTTCAGAGACCTGAACAGAGGCAACTGAGTCACCAAAGGGCATCCCAGACCTCCACCTATGGGACATTGCCTACAGACTTCTTTGCAAAGGTGGATTAAATAGGAACATGTAAAATGTTACCAGATGCCAAAGTGTGGGCACCTGAGCACTAGCCCTTGCACATAGTGATGCTGGAAGGTGACTCAGCTCACCAGCCACTAAGGGCCCAATTCAGCTGATTAAACATAGACATCCAGTCCACTGGCACACAAGACGTCGGTGCTGATGTGGCACAGGACCCACGGGGCACATGCACCCTTCTGGGACAGACACTGGATGCTACACTAAGTACCACGGGACATCTAAAATGATGCTGGATGACTATACTGAATGAACTGAATAAATATTTAGATGGCTAGTTTAGGATGAACCGAATCATTCCCTAGGCTCTGCTGGTTATTCTGACTTAATTACCACCAGCTATAACAGGAGCTTGCAAGACTAGATCATATACGGGCAACTGATT
Organism: Anseranas semipalmata; assembly: GCA_013399115.1. Taxonomy (NCBI): domain Eukaryota; kingdom Metazoa; phylum Chordata; class Aves; order Anseriformes; family Anseranatidae; genus Anseranas; species Anseranas semipalmata. Next base: position 7,545 of record VXAA01000559.1, read on the forward strand.
GTGAATGCAGTTGTGAAATCCCACCCTCATTGTCTATACATGCCTATATGGACATTGAATAGGAAAACTCTAACTGCTCAGATGCCTAGTTAAACTGAAAACTAATTAAAGATCTGTGTGACCTGGGTGCAGAAATCAGAAGGAGAAGCAGAGTAGAGAGAACCTGTGAAATGCAGCACCCTGAAGAAGCAGGTACATGTGACTGGGGACTATTTGTCAAAAGAGATAGGGGGTCTGTAGCCTAAATTAATCTAGAAGACAGTGCTGGTGGGCAGAAGACCAAAGAATTGCTCCAGAATCTAACAGAAAGGCCTGAAACTGTAGGTTATGAAACTAGGCAGTGTGAAGATGATAGAAACATGTTCCACTTGTCATACAAACTGTAACACAGACCTTGAAAAGTATGCAATGCTGAGGAACAGTAGAAATGATTTTAAAAGTCATGACGCAGCACTGTAATAATGCAAGAAATATGACTGAAAATTTTTAATAGAAAATATGGAAAAAAAAGAGTGTTTAAGTCAAACTCAGAGAAGGACAGCTGAAGAGTTTTTAGTAGAATCATATTACAGTTCACTCTGGTGAATACTTACACTTAGAAATGAGCAGAGATTTCTGCATTATTAGAGAGAAATACTGTCAGATATTTTAGTAGTATAGTATAGTGTTACAGGATGACTACAACTTCTTCAGTTTGGCCTTAGACTGAATAAGCGAATTAGTGACTCATAATCCTACATTGCTCCCAGATAATACTAATATTATTGTTATGTTAGCCTGTAATGTTGCTCGTGATTTCATTGTGTTTAATCAGTCTCTGTAAGTGGATAGGTTACAAAATTGTCTAAGTACCTTTCTAAATGAATTACTATTATTTCTAAAAGACAAACTTTGATAAATTAAAGAAAGTAATTGGTGAAGTGGATTGGATTTGCATTGGAATGTTGGTTAGCCCAAGGATCTGAGCATCAGAGAAGCATAGAATTTCATCAATCAAAAGAACAAAATCTATTTGGACCTTGAACCTCAACTGATGGGAAGAAACCTGTAAGTAAAGGCTTCCTAAGGAGAGTTACAGGGTACGAGAAAACAGCCTCCAGAAAATCAGAACTAAGAAAAGCTTTTTAAAAATGCTTTAATAAAATCTTTTCCTTATATTATATTCTTCTCCATTTTCTAATTTCTTTGTTACTGTTCTGCATGGCTTAGATTAATTAAAAAAGAAAGAACAGAAAATGAAAGGGGGCCATTTCTGAGAAGCGTTGTTGAGAGACCTCTTCAGTTATATCTTCCTTTTGTCACACCACATATCTGGAATTAAATGTGAATGAATGAAAGGTGAGACCTATAGAGGTGGAAGTTGAAAAATTCTTATTAGCACTTGCAGGCTCCTCTGTGTTAGGAGACATCAGATTGTCTAGGAAGCCCATAGGAGCAGATGCTCTCTCCTGTTTTGTATTTGCCCAACACTTAGCAGTGAGGATGAACAGCTCCTGTTTGGGACATCTGGGAATAAAGCAATGTAAATGAGACTATTAACTCTCCCTCAAACAAATGCATCATCCCTTTAGTGGCTATTGGAGTCTGAAGTGTACTTCAAATGAAAAAACAAAAACCACTCCCCAAAAGCAAGAAACTGATTTTACTTTCACAAAGCTCCAGGGTAATTTGCTTCCTTTGCCTAAAGGAAATCTCTTGGCTATATTGTTGTTCCTTATCCTATTATGTGCTTTCCCCACTAATTATTATTATTTCTTCTCAGGTTGGACTTTAATTATAAAATATCAATTACAATTTATGCATGTTTATTGGCTGGAATGGCTGCCCGGTCCAACAGTTATCTGGAGTACTACACAGAATCCAAGCTCAAAACTCTGTCTTTTGAAAAGGGAAAAATAATGTGAAAACATACCAATCCCCCTGACTGACCACAGGAGATAATTTCTTCATACCAACTTTAATAATAAACTATGAAAATTGACTTCTGAATATCAATTAAGGTGTTTTCCAAAGCAATTCTCCTGCTTTGCTAAATTTTTTAATGGTTATTTTTATTGAAAGTATGGGGAACTATTAAAAAGGATAATTGCATAGCTTTCAGCATAAGAAAAAAAGATGAGATGGAAGACTTTTATTGCACGTATTTGGATATGTTCGATTTGGCTGTTTCACTGCTTCATCAAATGCAGCTTCTGTGGCCCAGTCACTGCCTCTGGGCTACATTGTCCAGGAAATGTCCAGATCCACATTCTAGGGATGAATGGCCAAAACAGCTCCGGGGCAAGTTAGTGTTTTAAACAGCAGTCTGGCTTCATTATATAAAACCACAGGGGTATAGTACCACTCCCTTCAGAGGAGATATTTTTGCATTTGCATTAACAGAGAATATCATTCTTATTGGCCAGTATTTGCAGTGCTTGGGATAAGTGCTGCATCTTAGCACTGCTGGCTGCAATGGGACCGCTCTTGCAGGAAAGCATTATTCAGCATTAATAAGGGTGGCAGGAGCTATTCCTGAATTGAATGGATGGAGGGTCAAAGTCCTCCATACAAACCCCAGCACTGCTTACCAGCACTGCTTTTGGTACAGTGTGAGTGACACAATTAGAAATCTGTCCAGGGTAGGAAAAAAAATACAGGCACTGTCAAAGCTGTCCAGGCCTGCGGATGGGTGGAGTTGGGTGGGAAAGTACCTCTTGGTGGATTTTCCTGTGGCAGCCGCTGGATGTGCCTTCCTGTTCCCTGTTCTTTATCTCAGACAATACATATTCATACATACTTTGCATGCATCCTTTCTTTGCAGCGTGCTTGTGCCTCATGCCTTCAGTGAGAACTTGCTGTCATGTTTTTCCTGCAGTTCCTGCCTTTCTACTTGGAAGGACACCTCCCTGCCCAGCCCCTCTTTATTCTCTCCTTAAGCTATTGCTGTTGCACCAGTGAAGCTCAAGGTCTATAATCAGTTGTTCTGGGGAAAGCCAGAGTGACAAATTGAGCTAAGCTCTGCAGCCATGACAATCTACCCTAATGAAGGCTTTGATGCCATGATCCTTTCAGTCTTTCACCTTCCTCTTTCCCCTTCTGCAGCTTAATGTCTCATGGCCTTTAACAGATCCCCTGGAGCACCTTTTCTCAGGCTGCCTGTTTATCCCTGCAGGCAGGAACCCAGCTGTGGCTGCTGGTTCCTCCTGTTGGGGCTGGCTCCTCCGCTGAGATCTTGAAACACCACCTGTGCTCCTGCTTCCTGCCTTGGGATTTACCTTTGTGCCTTAGGCACTTCTTACAGAGTCCCTAAACTCTGCTGGTCTACCGGGAGGTGGGTGCCAAACAGAAAAGGGAGGAAATACGGGGCCCTCTGGATGATGAGGGAGAACAAAGAATCAAGTGGAGGTTTTGGGGAAGAAAATGAGAAGTTGGACTGAGAGGTGCAGAACGATCAGAAGGCTTGTAGCATGGATGCAGTTTTGATACCATACTGCTCAACTCTTCCAACCCAAACTGAGGCTTCCACCCCGTCTCAGGGGTGCTGAATAATATGAGTTTGTTATTCAGGCTTTAGTATCTGAAAACAGAGAAAAAACTTGTTGGGTTTGTTCTGCAAAATATTTGCAGTGGCTGCTTCAACCAAGTATCAACTTTAATACACAAAGTCATATGAAAATATTAATAAACATCAAATTTGGTAGTTGGAGCCACACAGGCTTGGCAGAGAGCAGTGCCTGTGAGAGAGAGGTTGGCTGGGTATTGTTGTTAACAGTGCAAGCACTTGGGCGCTGTGAAGCTGATGGTCATGTTGCCTAGCAGGCTGTTGGGATGACAGATGGATTGCTCAGCAAATGGCTATGTATGGATGGTGACACTTCACCAAGCAGTTAGATGCTAAGTATTTGTGGACAGGAGCCATCTTTTTCACTCTATGTTTGCACATCGCCTAGCACACTGAAATCTTGGGCTTTTTTTTGTGGTTGGCAAAGTGCTGCTGTGCTACAAATGAGTAACAAAAAGCACAGCAGGAGGAGCTGGTTGTAGGGTTTCCTATTAACTGCACAAATGCATTTAGATGCCAACTCTGCATCATGGAGTGTACCACCCCTTCTTGGGTGTCTTTAGCACGGGTGCCAATTAACCCCTTTCAGTGCCCATGCTCATATTTAGGTGTCATGTTGTGATGGAGGCAGCAAGGCTCTGTTTGCCACCAGTCAGTCCAATGCCAAGCCAGTGTGAGTTGTCCCAGGGGCTAGCATGCTACTGCTGTGTGAGCCATACCCGGATGAATGGGGCCACAACAAATGTTTCCACAATGTGAAGCTCATAAATACTAAGCTATATGGAGCACACAGCTGGAATCTGGTACTGCTATTGCTGTGCCCAGCTCAAGTGACAGACGTGAGAAATCTCTGTGCCTTGGCAAGTAACTGGCATTCTTATGATTGTTTGCAACATGCTGTTGATGATGAATAAATGAGTGCGGGTGCAAACACGCTTCTGAGTTCGTGACTGGACTGCACCCTTTGCAAACATGTTTCTGCCTGAGCTGAGACACAGCAGTGACTGCAGCATCGCCCTCTTGTTCCTGTCTATCACATTCACCGGCTCAGTGTTTATAGGTCATGGGAACAGCCGCGTGAGTTACTGTGCTCACTGGACTCGGAGTGCTCCAATCCTTATCTTGCTGATTGCCGTAACTAGTCACCCCACAGCTTTGTCCAGAGACAAGGGTGATTCCTAATAGTCTTCTACCAACATTTCTATCTTTGCCATTTCTTTCCCTTTCCACCCCTTATACTGCTTCTCTTTGTTCCAGTCAAACCTAATTTAGTCTGTTTGCCCTCATCTGCACAGACACCTCGACAGCCACAGACACCAGTGTCTGAGCATGACTGTGCTTTGCCTTCTATTCTTGGGAGTAGTATGATTGGTATCTAAATCCTTTGCTCCCCTGCAGTCTGACTTGTCTGACATCAGCTACTCTTTCAAACCACAGTCACAGAAATCACCGAGTTGTAAAAAATAGAGCTGGAAGGGCCTCCAGACATCCCTAGACTATTCCTGCTTCCTTGAATAACCCTGTTGAAAACAGGCTTGCATCTCTTAGCCTGTGCAGAGGCCTTATTGTCCTCAATAATCCCTCTGACCTTGCACAGAAATGTGTCTACCTGTGTTTTAGGTCATTTCCCACTGTCTTCATTGCTTGTGTGCCACTGCATTTTGGGGATTCGCCATCTTCATATCATATCATGATATTTTCTCATCTAGATTCTTCTGCTGAAGTGTGGCCAGCACTTTAGAGAAGCTGCAGGGTACCATGTACCCACCCTGGAGAATCTGGTGTCAGTCTTCCTGATACTGCTCCACAAACATGATTGCAAAACTAAGTTTTAGGACTCACTTTTATGGGTGAGAAAGCAATTAAGAACATGAAAGAAAGTAAGAAATGAGGCAGAGGGTCAGAGCAAAGGCCCCTCTTACCCAGCGCCCTGTTTATGATGGTGACACTACGAGGTGCTAGTTTGGAAGATCATGTGAGACTGGCCACTTTCTGTGGCCCATTCCCCTCATACTCCACCAGTAGTCAGCCTCTATGATCAGAGTGGAAAAAAGTACTGGCTGTGAGGATATCCATTACCTACAGGCAAAACAGTGGGGTCTGGGTTTTATCTATTTTATAGCAGATGAGAAGTGTTCATTTGTGACTACTTCCAAAGTAAGGATGAGAGTGACTTCCAACTAATCATACTTGCTCCACTGGGAATGCAGCTTGCTCTGGAAATGCATCATAGACTCTCCTTCAGGAATAGATCTAGCACTATCTTAAAACTACTCAGTTTTTTTCATTACTATATGGCTGTTCTGCTGCTGTAGTGATCGTCAGCCTCTCTCTTATTTCCCTCCTAAACTTATGACCAGCAGTAGATGCTGACATGTTCTTTTGTCATACGGTCTTGACATGCTGGTCTTTCCCAGCCCAGTACAGGAAACAGTCTCCCCCTTTCAGCTTTCACTTTGAAAGGCTCTTGAAGCTTTTGTCTTTTTCTCTGGATAATGTGAATTACTCTTTTCTGCCCTTTCCTCCAGTGAAGACCTTTCTCTGGGGTAAGCAATACTATATTCTTGTCTGCAGTGTTTTCCAAATTAAACGGATTTCTGTTGTGCCAGAATTTAAGGGCTGGATGAAGATGATGAACTCATTTCATATAGGCTGTACCAAGGAGACTCCAGAGAAACAGTTTTCAGTTACTAATGGCTTTGGCTAGATTTGAATTATTAAGCTGTTTTTCTCTAGTAAACAACATGAGCCAGAATTTTAGGTCACATCAAAACAGGCAATTTAAGAGCCAGAAATCCATGGTTAAAAAAAAAGTATCAAACAACAGAAAACCCAGACGGTCGGTCTCTTGAGAATTCCCGCACCTTGGGTGGAAGTCTTGTGCAAACCACTGGGGCTTTTCTGTTCTGTTTTTCTTAAGCTGCAGCTGCATCCAGCTCTACACTGAAAAACAACATGACCTACTCCTTGTGGCCAGTCCCTTCGCAAGCCTCACCCTCTCCACCAGTTCTGGATCCAACAGGGGGCCACGGGAGATTCAGCTTTACATGGTCATAACCAAACTACGGAAAACATTTGTTTTCAGTTTGAAGGATCAGAATTAATCTTCATTAATACTGCAACGAACAGCATGGGTGAAGATAGAAGTCTAAGTTTGCATTTGTAAGTGTGTTCTTAATGCAAGGTCTTTGGAGGATAGGATGGAGGATACAGAAGAGGCAGTGCAGATCTTGGGGAATTTTTGATCATTTTTCTGTGGAATGCTTTAGCATTGCAGAGTTTGCAGTTGCATTTTTAGGCACTGTGAAAACCTCAATTCAATAAAGCAGTGAGGGGATGACTACAGAAGGAGAAAAAAAGAAAACAGAGGTGGCATCTTCTGAGGTAGAAGTACCTCTTCTGAAAAATTTTCTACACAAAGATCAGAAAGCACAGTTCTCATAAAATGAAGCTCTATTGTTTCCAATAAGTGTATAAAGTTTACATAAAGATGAACAGCTTCACAAAAGCATACCAGAGCTAGTGTTTCAGTGTGTGGTAATACAAGATGAAGGCAAAGAAGAACAAGTAAATCTTTTTTAAACTCAGAGTATCTGCTCCAGCAAGGTATCTGTTGACACTTTCCTAAACCTCTGTTTCCAAAGGAGAAAGAAGGTTCAGCCTCTTTTCATTGGTCAAAAAGACTTAACACTGCCTCTAAAATCACGACACCCAAAGTCTGTTTTTTTTTTTTTTGATTTTGTGTGGAGACATGAGTATGGTGCAGACAACAAGGTTATGCTAAGAAAACCTTTTTGTCGAAGTTCAGCATGCATTCTCTCTCTTCTGTGTCCATTCGCCAGTATGATGCACCTCAGACAACAGAGCTGTGAGTTAATCTTTGAGGCTTTTCTTGAACAGCAGTCATTAGTTTCATTTCATGTAAACCCACTCGCCTGAGAGCTTTCCAAGACCAATATAATCAGTCACCTGGGTATAACATTTCAAAATTAAGGCACACCTGCATTTGCTGATTTCATCTGAAGAAAGTTGACTGGTTATTAACACACCACCCACCTCCATTTTGAGCATATTTATCCCCATCCTCATTTTGTTGTGCAGTTCATCCAAGTTTTAGGATATTGGGTTGCTCTTCGGTCCTTTGAGTAAGACAGTTTGGTCACTTTTCAAAAATTATAATGAAAATTAAGAGTCTTCCAAAAATAGTAGGCCCAGAGTGTTTTTAATACCTGATCTGGAGGAATTAACTGGGAGGTTGAAGTGGGGACTCTGCAGACCTACCATTGACTGTCCATTATGGGGGAGCAGCTAAGAGTGAGCAGGGAATGCAACACAAGCTCTCTGCCCCTAGGAACCTAGTGGCTTCCCTGAGAGCCCTGGTTACACACTTATGCATATATATATATATGTATATAGCTATAGGTATATATGCATGTATTGGTACATGTGAATATGTATATCATCTATCTATACATAGAGGGAACAAGCGAGATTTTGGTGCAGGGAGGGGAAGGGGAACTTCACCCCTCCAAAAGACTGGTGTCCTCCAAAAGCCCCACAAAAAAAGAACCTCCTGGGGCTTGTAGCCCTACTTCTGGACTCTTCATGTCTGAGGAGTTAAAAAAAAAACTGTATGTGATTTCTATTAAAGGAGGTAATTATCAGATTAATGACTATATAAGGGATACGGTATTGCTTCTTAATAGTAATGGTGTGGCAATTCTAATTACTTCTGTAGATGTTACAGCACTTACTATTTTTGAACAGAACAATTAGTTTAATTACGCATGGTTTCCAAAGCGGCTGAGCACTTGTCTGGCTCTAAATGTGCACAAAGGTTAAAGCATCTCAGCTGTTCCCTCCAAGCGGGAACACCATACCCCACAGGGGCCAGTGCAGCCCCAGTGAGCTCATCAGCTGCTCCACCCAAAAAACTGGCTGCAAAGCCCGAAAGCTGCGCACTGCTTCCAAGCTCTCTGCATAAAACGTGGAAAGGAAATGCTGTGTGGGAGCGGATGAGATCAGTCCAGGGGCAGACTGTCTCACTGTGGTGGTGACGATGGATTTAAGTGCTCTTAGGAACACAGTGGAAAAGCAATGCCTTTCAGGGATGGCGGGGACGCCCTTGTGCACAAGCGCAGGGAGAAATCAAAATGACTCCGTCTTTTGGAGAGGGAATACGTTTGTCCCTGGGAACAGGCAGGGATTGGTCATTGTGCCTTACACTTTTATAAGGCAGTGGTAGCCCTACCGAAGTTGAAGAAGGGTAAGAGGTAGGACAAGGTTAGATGCCACTCTGTGGTTTCATTTCCTAAAGGGAGAGATGTAGAGGTCCGAGCTGGTAGAAAGATGTGTAGCTGGTAGGGATGTGGAGCTTGTCGATGGCTTCAGGAGCAAGGCTGGTCTGCTGTGTGAGCACAAAACAAGCTTTCCCACAAGCTTCGGAGATTAACCAAGAAAGAGTATTTCTCGTTTGCTTCCTGCTGCTCACATTTTACAGCCATTGCCCATACCTTTGCAGCCTGCAGATCCCAATCCAAGATTTTATTTCCCATCCTCCATGGCAGTGAGTAAGGGTATGTTTTTTTTTTTTTTTTTAGAACCCATGGTTTATTTTGCCAGATTGGTGACAAACGTGCAGAAGTGACAGGGTAATGAAATTGTGTAATTAGTCCTGAGGACTACAATCACCTCTGACTCCAGTTTATAAATCACTTACACCCTACTGTCTCGTGCTGGAGGAGAAAGGAGTTTGTGCATTGACTTTACGTGCTGCTTCTGCATTTGCTCAGCCCCATTGATCTATCTGAAGGCTGCAGGGGACTTGCTGGAAAAAATCCAACTACTGTAGACACAGGCAAAGAGGTTGGAGCGCAAGTGTAAAGACCTGCACATCCTGCATTCAGTGTGAACGAGTGTTGTCCAGGGATGCCTGCAGACTTTCCCACAAACCTTCATTAAAGGAGTAACTTGCAGGAGTGTATCTTATCAGAAGATCTCAGGAAGAAACTGGGTGTGGATATTCATTCATACCAGTGGCAACCACAATTATGAAGTAATCAAACATGACATGCAGTATGCAACAAAGCCTGTCACAGGTGCAGTGCTAGACGTGAGCATAGAGGGTGTGTTGCAGCCACCCAGGACTCAGTTGTGCAAAGCTGTCACTTCACAGCATGTCGCTCCAAGGAAAGCAGTCTGGAGAATAACCCAGTGATTCCGCACTGTTGCGCTCGCAGGTCCTGTGGGTGGGTTTCCACCTGAAAATCCTGTCCTGCTTCCATTACCAAAGCTCTGCTTCACATTAGCAGCATGAAGTGAGTCCTCCTGCGTCATGCACATCCCTTCCCCTGTTCTGCACTGAGGCACCAGAGCATGCAGAAGAGCTTTGTACTTGCTTTGCAGCCGACTGCTCCCGTTAGCAAACTGCTGCAAGAGAAACCCATTATGAGCCTTTTTGTAACAAGGCTGCATTCCTACCTTCTGTATTGTTAATACATCAGTGAAGATTACTCGTAATATTTTTCACTTCTGTAACACGTTCTATCTGGGGAATCTCAGAACATTTTGCAAATATTAATTAATTAGACTTGCAGCACCTCTGTTTACTAGGTAATTGTTCACTGTGTTTTTAAAGAAAATTGGTTTCCGACTGCTCTAGATGCTCCATCTCCCACATTCAGAACAACCTATGTCAGGACACATGCAGCAGATGGACATGGCATTAAAATGCCCATGCTGCCCAAATCTCTTGTCTGCACTGTGGCATCAGATTACGCACTTCAGAAACACAAGCTAGTCCAGGAACTGAGATGCTTGGATAATCAGGGTACTGTAATATGTGTTGTAACAGCTGGCTTAAAAAACAAGAAGTGAATGAGTTGGTGGTTAAATTCAAATGGGGGTTGTGCTGGATAGAAAGAGTTTTTGATAATTGGAATTTATAAACCTTTTTTTTTTTTTCCCATGGGCTTGTGTTTAAATTCAAACTATTCTTTGGCTTCAGTTGACATGCTAATATTGGCAATTTTTAATGGTTTTCAGCAAGGAATACAATTTGAAATGGTTGTATTCATTGCTGTCTGTTAGCTGTTTCTCTATAGGCTTCTTGTTTTTTCAGACAGCTCCATTTTTCTTGTTTGTATTTGCAGACCCTCTCTTTACATACTTGTATAGACGTTGTGATTTCTATGACAAAATTGCAAAGAACAGTCTGGTTTCTTTTATTTTTCAGTATGTTCCTTTATTAGTCTTCACCCTCCAAATTCAACACCAAACTGTTTTCTCAAGAAAGATATGAAGACTGTCAGAAATTATTTTTATTTTACGTTATTACATTTAGTTCTTGACAGCTCAAACTTTAAAATGATACCTTACGGGCAGTTCCTGTTGTGCTCCTGGTTTTTATTTTCTTCCCAATTCCTTTTGTGTATTTCTGCATTTTTGTGCAGAATCAATATAATGCCAGACAATCTGAAAAAAAAAAAAAAATCTATGGAATGATAAATAAATCTGCCACATATAATCTGAGGCTTGGCTCAAAAAAAAAAAAAAAAAAA
>VXAA01000559.1:18707-62481 GCA_013399115.1 Anseranas semipalmata
AAAAAAAAAAAAAAAAAAGCCAACAGAAAAAAAAACACATTACCAGCATCTGAGGCAGAGGGATAAAAACATTGTTGCTGAAACCATTTCTCCATTTCTTGCTGTTTCTATTTACCTTAACTTGCCTTTATCTAGACTTTGCTGATGCCCCATTCCAGACAATTTCTATGTGTGAAAAAAAGGCAGTTTGTCGGACCCCCACTGTTTCCCAGGAAAATATCAAGTCTCCTCCCCTCTTCAATCCCACTCATGACCCACTGTTTCTGAACAGCAAGTATTGCTGAAATTGATTTGTTTTAAATGAGAAAGTCCTGCTAAAGGAGAAACTGACATGCCACAGAAGGGCCACAAAGTTGAACTGCATTGAAATTCTGATTACTTTACCTTTTTTACATCCTTAACAATGGTTGGGGCAGCAGCAAGAGAGTCAGTCCTCTTACCCATGCTCAGCAATACAATATCCCACAACAGCAGTAGGGTAATAGAAGTGCTGTGATGAATTGATGGGTTCATTAGTCTACAATCAATGGATAAGACTTCATAATAGAATAGACCTCACAGGAGCCAAATACCAGCGCTTTAATTGCAGCAGGTGCTCAGTGCCAGGTCTTGTATTAAAAAGAAAAATTAAATGTTTCACTGGAACAAAAAAAAATCCCTAGAATCAAGTAGACTGCAAGAACAAAGACCAAGTTGCCAAGAGAGAAAAGAAAGAAAAGGGAACACACTGCCATGCTCATTTCCAGTTTTGCAATCTGCAGCTGTATGCCTGAAAGCTGAGTTTCTGTTGTCTGTTATCTGGCCTCTGTTACAATTATAGAGAGGAGCATTTTCATTTTCGGGACAAATTGTGTTCTCAGTTACTCAGTTTTACCTCTGCTGAGGTAGGAGTTGGGTAATTTGATCCAAATGGACAAACCTAGCCCTGATTTTAAGCAGCCCCCATTACACTCAGTTCAACAGAGGTTATGTAGTTTATACCAGAGCTGATTATCTCCTACTGCACATAGTCAAATTCCCAATGAAATATACAGTAAAACTTTATTTAGAAAAGTTAAAGGAAGCAGGTTAACAGCAAGTGTCCTTGGAGATGTCCCTTGCCAACAGAAAAGTGGCTGAGTACAGTGCCTTAAATATAAATGCAAAAGAGGATATTTATATATCTAAGAGCAAACCTGTTAAAAACAAACAAACAAACAAACAAACAAATAAAACTACGTTAAATATGCATGTCTGTTAGAGTATCTGCATACATATGTGTGTTTGGGGTTGTCTACACATATATGTAAGGAGACTAGCATGTTTATGTAGAGAGATATATGTGAGTATATATTTATATGAGTAATATTACAGTGTATATGTACAGGTTTCTTAAGTGTATTTGTATGTATCCGTATATAACCATGCATACACAATATGTGAGGCTATGATATTTATAAAGATGCCTGTTCCTGTGGTCATGATGATCTCTGTAGTGGAACTGCACACAGATAATATTTTTTAAGATTTGAATTTTTTGTATTTCAAACTTCAGAGACCAGCAGCTGTTCAATTTACCATTAGCTGGCAACCTACCATTAAAAAAAAAAAAAAAAAGAAGTGGAAATGAGCTGCTTATGATTGATCTTTGTGTCCTCGTGATATGTCTTGATGTCACGCTCTTGCACCTCTTAGATCTACCAGTTGTCCATGCTGTCTAGTTATCTGTGGGCACTCATACTTTGTTCACGGACGTGCAGTTCGGCTCTCTTATCAAGGAGACTTCAGTGCACATGCATCTGCTGTCACCACGAGCAGAATGGGCATCCTGGACGTAGCTGAGACTGTGAGCTTCCCGGTGAAAGCCTGGCTTTGTATACCCCTGCCTCACTTGGTTTTGTAGCCTTTACTACTGTTAGTAGATCTGTTTTCATCTTTGGCTTCATATGACCAAAGAACTAGAGAGCTGGACTTTTTTTACTGCTGTGGGAAGAAAAAAGGAGAACAAAGGTAATGATGATCCCAGCAATGAGGACTTACCGTTTTCTCTGCCGCAGGCTCTCCTTTTCATCTTCAGAGAGTCACTGACGCCAGTGTTTTCAAAATGTGGCTACTTGTTCCTGGTTCCAAATGTAGGACAACTCATTTCCGTACTTGGGTTTCGACACCTGTCTTTGGCAGCCTGGTCTGAATATTTTATCCTTAACACACAGTGCTGCTTGTAATGTTAAGAAGGCTTTACATAGACCTTCAAAGACGAGAAACAGTTTCAGTAAGAGATGCTCTTCATGCACAGAGAAACTGCTATCAGCTACTACTGTATTACTTTATATGCACTGTGCATACACCGAATATTATCACTGCAAATTCCATTTTAGTGAGACTGCTGTGGGCGATTGTTCTTTTGTGCAAAGTGTCCTGGGAGAGCACAGCTATAGCTCACTATTGTCTCTTTCTTCCATTGTCGCTGGAGTTCATTTTGTGTTTTCTTGAGCTGATAGCTCTATATGACCATCATTCCAATAGAGCTAGGACAGAGAGGAAAAAAGACTTGGGATCAGCTTTACTTTTTGTAGCATCCTACTGCATTTTATCAGTTCATTGTTAACAATAGCTGAAGGCAAGGCCTAATGATGTGCTGTTGTTAGGAAGCACAAGTCTGAATGTGTAAGGGAGAATATCACAAAACAGAAATAAAAATAGGGGCAATAAAGTGAAGGTTTTATTTGCTATGAATCTGTTGAAAGGTAATGGATTGTTATTGAACAGCCTAACGAGAATGAATAAAATATGTATAGTCATACAAATAAAGAGATTAACTACAAGATGTAGTAACAGGGGCTGGGGGCCTGAAATGGAGCAGAAAGTAGTGTCTGTTCAACTCTGTAAGAAAATGTTCTTGCACAACTTGCTTTCTGCCTGGCTGGCAGGAATTCTCTTCAGGCACCCAACATTACCAGCAAAGCCTCTAATGGTGGCTGGACAGGAATGTGGGTAACAAGAATTTGCAGGATCGTGTCTGAGGAGCTCATGGGCTACCCCGTGTTCAGGAACAGAAATGAAGAGAAAGGAAGCCCTGGGTGCTGACAGCTAGAATAAGAAACTCAGAAAATCTTGATCTTTATTTTTTATTCTTTTATTTTTTAATTTTACCACAGAAGTGGTAAAATTTTCATTAGAACCCTACAAAACAAATTGTATTTTACCAGCAGGACAGTGCGTTAGTACTCTCAAGGTAGATGATAATAGGAGAATGAACCCTGGAGACAAAAGAAAAGCTTCCTACAGGAAATTAAACCCAAGCTTTGCAAATAAGAACAATAGCCTACAATCCAGGTAAAACTACAGACACAAATGAATGAATGCAAAATGAACATTAGCAGAGCCTGAAGCAGCGACACGAAAATACAAAAGAGAGGAGAGTGGCTTCACAACACATACTGAAATGAATTTATAACAATATGCATACTAATGAACCTGAAACGCCACTTAGTTTTTGCATCCATTATTCATTGTTCAGCTTTATAGGAAATGCAACAGTACAATGGAATGATTACGGGAGCATCACTGGCAGTGGGATGATAACAGGGAGGATGCAGAAGCAGCATCTGTTCCTTCACCCCAGCCCCCTTGCATGAAAATTACCTTAGCATTATAACTGGGAAAGGTTGCAAGAAGAGAAACCAGATGAGAGGTGCAAAGCCTCTTAGAGCTTTTTGCTTTTCCTCCTGAAGTCTATGGGACTGCTGTCCCTGAAGGAGATGGTGAAGTCCAGGAAATGAACAGAATCACCCTACGAGGGCCTGTGCTTTCCCTTGTCTGCCTGGGCATGTTTTCTGGGGCTGATATATTCTTCTGAGAGCAGAATCTGTCTGCTGATGATTAAAAGGCCTTATGTAAAAGAAACGATTTAGATAATGAGTGGAGCGAGCGCAGACAGTGAAATCTGTGGAAGCTCCTGGGAGCAGGGATGGAGGAAGGTGTTTAGAGAGAAACAAATGGAGGCAGCAGTGATAGTCTGGGTATCCCGAGCTCTTTGTGGGTCCTGTGCCTCTATGGCTGTGCAAGTGAAGGCTTTCCTGAACAAAATTTCCCAGCCACCTGCATCATTGCAGGACACGCTGAATCAGACCTGCTGTTGAGTTTACACCATCAGCCAAGACTCACGGTTAATACATCCTTTCTAATGAACAGGGACTTTTTTAGCCCTAGGCAAATTTGATGAAGAATTTTTGACACATATGAAATACATTTCAAAGTTTCTAATGTTTCTCCTAAGCTATGCATCCTTCACATTTTATTTTTCTGAGTATCCAGGGCCACAACAAAAGAACGGGGGCTGATGCAGACCTGCTGGGATAACAGAGGTACTTTTCCCCTACTCCACTGGCTTTATGTGAGCCCCTCGAGCAGACCGCAGCAGCCTTGTTTTACTGCAAGCTGGAACATGACCAGTGGGATGATGTTTAATATACTGAGATCTTATTTTGCATAAATAAACTGGAAACCTTCCAGAAAGGATGGGGCAGAGGCTTCTTCAGATGCAAGGACCACAAGTTTCCAGGCACTGTATTCATTTTTCCAAATAAATATAGAGAATATGCTGCACATTTACAACTTTTTGATGTAGAATCTGTGGCTAAATTACAAAATTTAATAGGGAAAATATCTTCTTTGCCTATCAAATTACAGAGAAGGGGGATAGGGCAAAGAGGTTCATTGAAACATAGGAGCTTTTGTTCTTTTGCATTTTGTATATGGTGCAAGGTGAAAAAGCATAATTTTGGGAGCTACACCTTCTGTAGGCATACTGAGAAGGTTCATGGAAATTATAGCATACACTGGTAGAGGCATCAAAATTAATAACCCACCCGAGCTTTGTAGCTGATGGTGTTGGGCAATCAGATGTTATATTCACTAGAGTTCAAAGCTGAGCTGAAATCTCTGGAAAAGTTTAAAATTTTCATGAGATGGAAAAATTTTTTCACACACCTGGGTTATACTAGAATGGTTTGTGTGTGTTTCTCCAGAAAAAAAAAAAAAAACTGCTTTTACACCTGTTTTTGATATTGTAAATTCTTGCTGAAAAGAAATTAAGGTAATTGCTTTTTACAGTTTCAAATTTTAGAAAGTCATTGGGGGATGGGTGAGGAGGGTGTGTTTGCTGTTTTTTCCCCCAAATCCCAATGAGCTTGATAGTTGGAATATGTATATTTTTTTCTGCACTACAAAAGGATTAAGGACAATTAAAACTGAAATTTCATGTGAAAATTGTGTTGTCCAACAGCTATATATCATCACAAGTCTCTGTGAGAAAGTTTAGAGCAATTGTAGTGCTGAATTTAATTGAGCTGTACAGAGGCATTGTCATGAAAACTTGCCTGCACAACTATGTCTTCAGTCACTTGTGATTAGTGATTCCTATTTCATCTGATTTTCTCAGTAATAGAAAAAAAACAAAGCAGGTGTATAATTCACGTAAAAAAAAAAGTTTTCTTTGCTTGAAGATATAGTCTGTCTGTCTGTGTGATAGTATTATTGCTCTCATAATGTCAGTGTATCTATTGTAAATAAAAACCTAACTTAAAAAACTCCTGGTGTCACAAATACAGTATCTTAGGGAAAAAGCAGAAGATTTATCCTTGGGGATTTACTTTGTCAATAGAAAACCCCCAGTGAAACCTAGATTCATAGCATGCAGATGTGTTGTTCATTATCTCTTTATGTATACAATGAATAAATCATAAAGTCCAAATAAAAGTATAAATATTTATATACATGTACACATGCAGATGAGGTTGCAGTAAGTCAGTATTATCTGCTGTGTCTTGTGCTATTTTTATTATTGTTAAATGCATAGGAACTGAGGAACTGTGTATTTTCCTTTCCATCCCATTGCTACATTATGTTCAGATCTCCTGACACCTGCAATTTACAGATTTTGCACTTGTGTTGGGGAGGGAGGGGGAGGCTAACAGAAAAAGATAACTCAGCTAATTTGTCAATGGAATCAAATCAGACCTTGATAGATGAGGTGGTAAAACATTTTTCAGAAATCCCGTCAATTTGAGTTATAGTTATGCTCAGAAAATGTCCAGGCTCCGCCATCTCCCAGCGGGCTGCGGATCCTCCCCGGGGAGACGGGCGCTGCGGCATAGCCCCGGCTCTGCAGCAGGCAGACCTTGAGCCATGGCATCTCCCCTCTCCACTCCCTCAGTGGCAGTATTAGCTCACATATGCTGGGGCTTTGGCTGTAACTGGATGCCCTAGATCCTACGGTGATAGCAAATGGTAACACCAACTGGGTGCAGACTTACTGGAGGACACATTGCCAGCCCTGAACAGCAGGACATATATTTCTGCATCAGGAGAGGTGGTCAGAGATGATTGAGGTTGAGTTTGTCTTTGATGTCGACCCACTTGTTTTGCCAAATGTGTAGATTTTCAAAAAGCTTTGGGGAAAATCTGGTTCTGCTGAAGCCAGTGACAAAACTCCTTGGGCATCGGTGGGTGACAGATCCCCATTTCAGTTTGCAGGACTACCAGTGATGAATAAAATTGTTTTTTTGATTTGCCATTGATTTTTATCGAAAGTCAGGCTGCTGCAGTATGAAGCACCTTAGTATCATTTTTCTACAGTCATTTTTTTTCCTCTGTCCACCTGTTGTCAACTCAGAAAGTCATACTGAGTGTATGTTACCACCCCAATTGTGCCATCTCAAGACATGCTCTGATCAGTCTCTAGCCTCTATATTTTCTTTGTGGCACTTTGTCACCTGTCTAGCCATGTATGAAGCTGGAAACAAAAACTGTAAGTGCTCCACCCTCACTTTACTGTTCATGCCTGTAAATCTTGTTGATTGGAAATAAAAGTAGGCTGCTACCAATTACAGAAACTTCTTAGAGCAGACAGTTGATTACTGCATGTGATGCTTATAAAATGATCAGGATTCCTTTTAGGAGGTATGTAACTCCATCATGCCTACTGATGGAGAGCAAAACAGCCTGCCACTAGAACAAAATTCACATTATGCAGCAGGCCATGGTATGACTGAGAGCAAACATTAAGAAGGTTGCTTTGTCAAGTTGATGCTGTTATTCTGGCATTCTTGAAGCAGAAATCCAAATATTCTGATGGATGGTGGTTTAGAAACCTCCTTGAACACAAACTTGTAAGAAAATATTCTGGACAATTTGTGGTTTGTGGTTAAAATATTACACACTGCCCATGATTTAATTCCTTCTCCATACTCATGTGCAGAACTAGAAAGATGACAATGTCTGCTCCTCTGCTCCAATAACTACATCTTCACATCTTGCTTGTTTCCAGCACTGTGAATATGTAGATGAAGAAAGACATACTGTTCCACTTACAACCAGCCTTTTTTTTGCTCCCGTCCTAAATAGTTTACAGTTTCATGACTGAGCCTGGAGCAAGAGTGAAGGTGGAGAATGTGGTGGCAGAAAATGAAAGGCTTTTCTGAGGGTCTGGTGGTCTTCTCTCAGTGCAGCCACTCAGGCTGCTGCTTACCTCTCATGGAGACCCCATCTTCGGGTCTCCAAGATGATTGGGTTACCCTGCAATGAGATTAAGGACTAGTGTTGCAAAGGAGCCAGTTATAAATAATCTGACAAAACTGGGTTTTACCTCAGTTGCAGGAAGTCACACTGGACTGGAGGAGCAGGGTGTACATCCCTGTCTTTGTCCCAGAGCTTTAGGAGGACTTTCACCGACTCACATCCTTTCCCTAAAACTTGTAAAATAAAGAGCATCCAGGAACTTCGGTCCATATTAGATGGGGTGCAAGCATGTGGAGCAGGACTCTGCACAATAGCTAAATATGCTCTTCTGTGCATTTGCCATGGTTTTTTTGAATGAGTAGTATTTCCATCTGGATATTTTCAGGACCATGTAGGGGATTAAAGAGTGCAAGCCAGCTGATTTGGAAGCCTTTCGAGAACTACTGCTTGGCAAAAACAAGTACCTTAATTTTCTATACAGTCTACCAGATACACACATTATTAGATCAGAATAATTCCCTCGCTATTTCTACCATTTTATTATGCCCCATCCAAAGCCATCTTCTCCCCTTCTTGCAACATGGATCTGTACAAGTTCCACACCTGAGACATTGCCTTGAATACTTAAGGAGACTGCGAACAAATAGATCAGGCTGGGTGCATGCATTTTCAGCTAGCTGTGTGCAGGGAGCTGTGTACAGCTCTGCCCTGGTACACTGCCTTCCTCTGATCTAAGGGTTGGTATTTGCAATTGGCCTCCATGTGTCTTCTTTGCAAGGGTCAAAATCTAGTAGCGGGGATGTAGCCCATCCACCTTCTCTTTGATGACTCTCTGCCTGCCCAGCTGGCAGTGGGAGGTCTGCAGGACTATGGTACTTCTTTTCTTCTTGTGTGTGAGGTTGCATGGGCTCCTTGACACTGCTATGCTCCTGACACCTGGTGCTCAGCGTGCTGTTTGTCCACAGAAGAATAAAAGCCGTGGAAGTTTGAGGTAAGCTTCAGGGTGAAGTCTTGGGCAAGCTTTCAGTGTGTGACTGAGGAGCCGGACAGGAGAAAGATTGTTTTACACAGTAACAACCCTGCGTCTAAGCTTCTGTTTCACATTAACTAAGCTTCTGATAGCCATATACAAAATACCTCACTGTAAGGATATTAAACACATTGTTATCGTCAAGAATAAAATGGATCCATTTTAGTGAGACTGTGTTAAACATATTGACTGTTCTCCCTTCCATACCATTTGCTGCATACTGGGTGATGACATGCTTATCTCTTAAAAATACCATAAGCTTGGACAAGACATATGAAATATTCCAAAGTAGAAATAGGATAGGGAGGAAAAAAGGGATTATCTCAAAAGTACATTTTTGCACACAGGTCTACCGTTATATGGTATCAAATGAAGCTAATCCTTCATTTCACGTTTATTCACTTGGTTTCATTTCTTAGGGCTATATTCTTCCAGCAGATTTACAGGGTGGATCTTAGATAAGTTAAAGAAATGAAGGGTGTTCTTGGACTGCAAAGTTCACCTGCTGCATGCTGCTAGACTGCACGTAATACTTTCCTCTGGGTGCTTTACCACTGCTGCTCTGGGCTAGATTTACCACTGCTCCTCTGAGAGGGGCTACCTTTTTAAGGAAACAGGGTATTTTTAGTTCAACACCGGCTGAAATTTTGGCTGTTTCAAGTGCAAAATGCCTGAGGTGAAATAACAGCCGTGCAGCATTCTCCTCAGATGTGGTTCCAGGAGCCACATCAATGGATACACCGGACTGCGCTGCATCGCTGCTGCCTCCTTGAAGTCACAGCCGCAGCCATGCCACCCACCACCGCTGGCCCCTCGCAGAGGGCATCCTTCCAGACCCCTGGCCGCTGCTGCCCGGGACACCCAGGAAAGCTGGGTCAGCTACGTTTCCTCACGCCTCCTCCAGCAACACCTCCTTGAAACCACAGTCTGATGCTGCCTAATGAAACCTGCCTCTGAAGGACGTCGGTTTGGACCCTGGTAGCGTTAGCAAAGGCCCATGGGCTCCCTCTGGCCCTTTTCTCTTTTCAGGCAAGCACACTTCTATCAAAGAAACTATTTTAGGAGGGACTTTACCTTGTAAACAGAGTTCAGTTTAGAGAGTGTAAGCCAAACCAGTTCAGGCTTCCCTCGAGCCATGCCAGTCTGGGGTGGAGGAGGAAGTCCCTTCCCTCATGCAGGTTCAAACTGAAAACTGTGGGCATGTAAATTGGCAATGGCTGGTGCTAGATGTTTCAAGCTTGATTGGATTTAGTTTTGCATGTAGATTTCATAGATGGCAAAAGCTAATTCTGAAGAGAGTAGAAGTCAGCATTTTTAAAGCTGCCATTGTTTAAACCAGGTGTTTGATAGAAGCACATTGGAGCATCTCTGTGCCTTTGTAAAAGCATTTTAAGACATGGATTTTTTTAAAAGTTCTGTGGGTAAACCTATTCCTTTCCATCAACAAAATCTGTAGGTTCCACATCTTGAATAACTTTGAATCAAGGCATATGTATGCCTTTGATGACAACTCAGCATAAAAGGCATGTGAAGTTAGTAAGACGTGACGTGACTGAAGAATTGCTGCTACAACTGGGAGCACTTACTCAGGAAAACTGCAAGTTTTGTTCCAGAAAAGCAGCAGGCTGCGGCTGTCTCCAGGGATGTGGTGGAGATGAGCCTTCCTTACTGCAGGATGTGTGGGCTGGCAGCCTTCTCCCCTTCCACTACTCACGGTGAGCTCCTGAATGGCAGCAGTGTGATAGCAACATCAGGAGACTCCCCTTCCTTCCTGGTCCCTTCTCATGGACTTCCGAGTGACAGAGTGTGGTTTGACACAGGGGTCACAAGCAGTATTACAGACAACAGTTTAGTTAGCAGCAGGTAAACATCCCCATCCTACTTGCACAGCTGTTCGATGGGACTCTCAGTCCAGCTCCGGCAACACAAGGCTTGTAGCTATCAGCCGTATCCACTTTCTCTGCTTTGCTATGCTCTGGTTCACATTGTGGAGGAGGCTCCGAGCGCACAGGCTGGAGTCTCTGGGGATGAAACAAAACCAGAAGATGTGTCCCAGTTGTTAAGGGGAGTTAACCCCAGCTGCAGAGTGGACATTGGCTTCTTAACACTGACCCAGCCTCTCCCAGGTTCTCTTCTTATTGCCCCAAAATGCATGCCAGTGCTGGCCTAAAATACCACAGGTACCACCCCCTGTGATCAGCGTGGTTCTAAAGCTGAACCCTTCTTACTCTCAATTTCTGAGGAAAATGATGGAAGAGACTTGTGTGATCCAGAAGGACAGCATGGCAGCACTGGGAACAGAGCCCAGGTAGCCTTCATCCAGCACCAACCCTTGCTCGATCCCCTTCTCTTTAGTTGTTCAAAGCAAGGGGCTGCCACAGATTCACTGGGGCAGACCCTGTCCATCAGGAGCGGTTGTGGAGGCAGCCCCCAGGGGTGCTGGTCCTGTCCTGTGGCCATCACTCTGCTCCACCCCCTGAGGGCAAGGAAGGAGCAGGGCAGCCACAGGGTGCGATGCCAACAGGGGAAACAGAAGAGAAGAGAAAGACTGTGAAAAAAATAGTCATCCGATGCTGTCATGAATGTCTCAGCCTGTTGTCAGAAACAGAAGGTTTGGACAGGTCAGTAGAGGCTGACAGACATTGGTAGAAGGATGGTCTTTGGCTGTTTGCTCTTACAGAAGTCTGCGAGAAAAGAAATTGGTATTTTTCTTGTCCACAAAGGCAATATCTTTCACTACAGCTGTGTGGCAGGTTTACAGATTTCATCAGTGAAATGGCTGGTCCACAGTTAATTAGCTGTGTCCTTACTAACAGGCATAAAAGTCAAGCAAAGGGAACAAAGAGAAAGCATTTGCACACATTTCAAGAAGATTCTGTGGCTCTAAAATACGAATTGGTTGACAGCAGACCTTGAAGAGTGTGCACATCTATATGTGTGGTTTCTAGCCAGGCAGAACTTATTGCTGCATCTGTCTCTGTGAGAAGTGCAAGACACAAAAATATTTTATGGAATATCAATTTTTGAATCCTTCACAATAAACAGCAGCTTTAATCTGTTGCTTTTCTTCACAAGGGTGTTATTCTAGGAAATGACATTTGTGCTGATTTTCAAGCAATACAACCATACAGATTAACAATTACAAACAAACTTCCTACTCAGAATGAACAAACAGTGCACCGATAACCCCCTTCAGATGGTATCTGCATGCGGTGCTGCTCATAGTCAGAGGATGTACGGAACACAGAATATGCACTTCAGCTTCTTTTTGCCCACCTCTTCCCCACCAAAATTTCAGAGAAAATTCTCCAGTTTATTCTTTTTGCAATACCTGATAGAGGTCCATGGGAAGAGAGGAGCCATAGTAGTGACAGATTTCTACTCAGCCTCATACATCACTGTCTCTAGTTATTCTTAGTGATGCTTGGAAAGCAGGCAGAGCAATCTGTGAAACTAGCCAGTGATGCTGACAGCACTTTACCACAATTATGATGATGTATACAGTGCTAGCTAATAAGGCTGGGAAAAAAATACCAAAGCAAAAGAACATACTCTAATTTCCAATTTTTTCAGAGGCGTCAGCATGAAGGATTTCAGGGAAGGGAGAGAAGGAGGGAGAGAAGGAGGGAGTTAGGACTGAGGAAGGACACTGAAAAGGACACAAACACACACACATACACAAAAAAAAATCCGAAACAAAAAACCTCTCTTCAAGCTCTTTTCTTGTTCATTTTAGAATAATTTGATTGTCAATAACGCTGACTCAAAGAAATGAGAATTACTGCGCTTGATTTCAGAAAGCTTAAAATTCAGTGTGGTTTCAGAAACAAGAGCAAAAAATTAACCTTATTATACAGTGGACTGAAGTTCTCAGGGACATATCCTTTGCTGATGTACATGAGTGCAAACTTCATGACTGGCAATGAAACCATGCTGACTTATGCCAATTTAGGCTTTGGCATGGGAAGACAAATCTATTAGTGCATTCCTTCTACTGCAAAGGAAGGCTTTCAGAGCCTCCCATCTCTCATGATGTCCGTTACAAACTGTTATTGTCAAAAGATAATACTGAAACTCAGGCATAAAAAAACAAGTAAGCCACTGGCGTGAAAAGAATGGGGGGGAGACATCCATTAAAATATAGGAATGGAGAGATCTATTAAATCATTGAATGCTTGCTCAGGGAGCTGCAAAAGCAACATTACTTGATGCTTTGGTCTTTGAGGGGCCAAATGCGTATATTGCAGGGAGGAATGATTCTGCCTCTGTGTCATGAGGAGGAGGACATCTGATCTTTTGCACTGCTAACTTCTGCTGTGTGTGGAACAAGGCAGCTGGGAGAAGGATCAGTCAGCATGAACGCTTACTGAGCCTGATGCCCTTGTGCTGTCAGAGGCAGTAGCAATACAAGCAAGACACAAGGCTATTTTCCATCCATGGCATTAACACCTTACTGCTGATTAAAATGTGGGATTTTTAGAGTGGTTTGTAGCTGCTGTGGGGGCAAAGGGGCTGCCCAGCAGTAGTTTGCTCTTCGTGGAGGAGAATCCATCAGCAGTGCTGCTGAGAGGCTGAGCCCAGTCCTCCCACTAAACGTGCCTTCCCATCAGACTCATTCATCTGTCCTACTGCTGTCCCATGGACACGGCAAGCACATACTGCTCTGTGTGTGCACAGCAGCGAGAGCCAAGCATCTCCACAGGAGCTGGTCAAATACTAGCAGCAAGCATTTGCCCAGTTGAGATCATGATTGTTTGCTGAAAAGCAAACAACAGGAACTAAACTGAGAGATGCAGTTTGTGGGAATACTGTAGAGCCATGACCCCCCCAGTCTGTAGGGACTTGTTCAACCCAGCCCCTGTACACAGACTCTGCAGGATCTGACTGGCACTGTGTGCATCAAATATGCATTGCTAGAAACCCTGATACACATCTTCTTGTCCAGTCATCCTCAGAAGAGACATCTAACAACATCAGTCAACTGATCCAACAGCCATCTCTGGCTCTGCTGTAGGCACTGGGAGTGGGATTCAGTGACCCAAAGAGGGACCTCAGTGATCTAAAACTGAGGAGTTTAGTTCAGTCAGGTCAGCCAGTCTCCTTCCACATTGCACAGAGGGAGATGAGCACATGCAAAGGACGTGTCCGTGAGCTTTGGGTATCTGATGTGGTGTTGATCTAAACCCCTCTCCAGAGGTGGCATTCCACTGATCACTGCAGGGCCTGAATGACTGGTTCAGTGGAGATACCTCATCTGACATTTGCATAGCTAACATCAGGTGAAATTAATTCTCTTCCCCTCTCATGTTTCCTGTTCTCCAGAAAGGAATGCAAAGCTCATTGAAACCAGGCTAATTCCCATGAATTTTGAACAAAGCCCAATATGGGGGGACACAGCCAACATTAGAAGAAAAGAAACTTCAGCTAAGGAAACAAATGACTCTGGGTGATATTCATCTTCCTCCTCATAGATTTCTTCAAATCTTAGGGGCAGCAGCAATGAAAGGCATACTAACATAGGTATTAGTGCAAAAGATAGAGTTCATTCATTGCTATTCATATCAAACACCACAGCACCATTAGGAGCCCTTCTACTAGACATGGTCAGGAAATGCACTGTTCATGGCTTGGCTGGAAATCACATATAGCTTGGCTTTAAATATTCTAGCTCCCAAGGGACTACAAAACTGGTAAACAGTTTAAGGCTAGCCAGATGCTTCCAATGCTCCAGATGGCTACAGTTAAGATCTGAGAAATGGCCCTGCTGGCATTCGTTGTATTGGTTCAACCATCTCGATTAAGTCTGATGCTACATACCTCCTCCTTCTCATGAGCACAACGTACCACCTCGGTGTGAGTTTTCCTGCCCTGGGCGAAGGTGGTGCAATCTTCCTGCAGATGTGGCACTTGCACAGGAGTGCCCAGTGGCTTAGCAAATGCCAAATACAAAAAATGAAGATTCATTCCATTCTAGTGCAGAGGCAGCTTAAAACCAGCTGCAGCATTGGAAGGCAAATGGAGATGTGTCTTCCTGCTTGCCTGATGACAGCATTTAGAAATGCTGTGCCTGGACCATGCTGTGCCAGCTACTGCACAAACCCAGAATGACAGACAGCCCCAGCAGGCAGACAAGAAGCAGCAGCTACGTAAGACTGGTGAGGAAAGGCTGCACCTCTGCAGATCAGCCTGCCGGGCTCGCCTCTGGCCCACAGAGGAAGGAGGAGAGCTGAGGTGACTTTACAGTTGCTTGCAGGGACCATCTCCCCTGTGAGGGGAAGCATGGGAGAAAACACAAGCCCTCCAGCCACTCTCCGCAGGGGACCTGGAGGTCCTGCTTGGGGACCTGGAGAATCACGTCACCAGCCCTGGTTCATTCCCACAGGCTGCTGTGGCTCTCCGGTGCACTGCCCAGTGCAGCCCCCAAGCAGGGTGACGTGGGTAGGCACAAAGTGCTGTCTTAACGTGCAGCTTCCTAGCCTTTGTGGTGGGTTTAAACTTTTCCTGCTAGCTTTTACAATGAGCATGTTAGGGTTTTTTTTTAGTCTAATGCGTTTTCAGAGTGTTTTTGTTCCTTGTCAGCTCTACACACACACATACACAACAGAGAGACGTATACTGCAGCTCACCCTCCAACCAGAGAACCTATTCAAACATTTATTGGAAGGACTCGGAATAGAAACAGGAGATCTCCAGTGCAGTCCCATAAAGCATTCAAGGCAAAAGCAAGTGGGTTGGTACAGCCCACTTCTGTGGCAGCGCGGAGGGTGCAGCCTTGGTCAGTTAAACCAGCACGTGCTACTGAATTAATGGCCAGTCCTGGTGGGCTTCCCTCTCCATGCTCTACACTCTCCTCCTCTGAATGGCTGCCAGCACAGGCACAGCCGACAAATAGTCATTCCCAGAAATATGCAGTATCTATTGCAACATGTGGGCAACATTGTGGAAAGGAGAGGCTGATTTCTAGAGAAACTCTAGCAAATCACTACTTGTAGGGAGCATGAAAACAAAGGAAGTATCAGGCACCACTGTGCAAAGATAAGCCAGTGATCTCCCTCATTAATGCTCTGTCTTGTTTTAAAGTTCAAGAGATACTGCAGCTTGACTTGCCTCCCTT
This sequence comes from Anseranas semipalmata, assembly GCA_013399115.1. Taxonomy (NCBI): domain Eukaryota; kingdom Metazoa; phylum Chordata; class Aves; order Anseriformes; family Anseranatidae; genus Anseranas; species Anseranas semipalmata. The sequence continues at coordinate 34,352 of VXAA01000559.1, forward strand.
GACTGGAATTCATCACTGCTAATAGAGCAGAGCCACAGGGTGAGCTGTTAGACATGCACTGGCAAGAACAAACTGTTACTGCATGAAAATCAGCCCACACTAATGCCCCTGAAGAACCGACGTCTGGGTGGAGGATGTGTTTCCCTGCTATGCCCAAGGGGGATCAATCTCTTTGGTTTCTATTTGCTACCTGGCTAGAAGGTCAACAGTTTCATTTTTCTTGATTTTCCAGTGCTAGGTTTTGCCTTTAGTGTCCCCCATTCAGCTACACCCACAGAGGAATAATACAAATGAGAAATAACAACACAAGCTTCAAAATTCCTGGCAGGGCAATTTAGTTGTGTTTATGTGTGCATCCTTAGAAGGCAGAATTTCTTCCCATCAGAATAGAACAGTTGTGAAGTGATTTTTGCAAGTTTTACTTTTTTGACGCATCTAATTAGATGCGGTGTTATGACATATACCAGGTGAGAAACCTTTCCTGCAATACTGAGATGAGTAGTAGCTTCAAACTGGGATGCCTTTTGTTTCCTGTGTGCTGCTAAGATCTCCGCCATGCTGCACAGAAATCATCCATTTTGTCCTTGATGATGCCGAAGCCTTGTACAGTGGGAGACACACTGTGCTCTCTCATCGAGCCTTAACTTTTGTTCTTTCCACTGCTTTTCTTTCTTCCAAGTAAGTCATAAATCAGTAAATAATGCTGCTCACTTGTTTATAGAAACTTCCCCTCCATAAATCACTGTGTCCCACAGAAGTCAGCCATCAGTGCTGCAGGCAGCAGGGCTGAGCGTTACGGTGCCATTGGAGTCCAGCCGCGGGAACTGAGCGCTCGTGCTTGTTTATGTGCAGCAACTTCCCTTCCTCCCCTGTCTGAAGTCCTTTGTGGCTTCCAGAGCAACTTCTAGTGTTCTGCCAGGGTTTCCCCTCTCCAGGAACCGAAACACCCTCAGAATATCTGATTAAGTGCTTTTGTATTGCAACTGCATCACCTCTTTATACCTAAAAAAAAAAAAAAATCTATGAAAAACATCAACAGAAATACTAGGCATGCAGGCACTCCTTGAAAACCAACCTCAATTTGTAAACTCATTTCCCACAACTTAATGTTGCAATATGGACTCTTTGAATGCAGATATTTGTAAAGCAAAGAAAAAGTAAACTGGGAAACCAAAGGATACATGCATAGAAACACGATTCACACGTTTGTGAGAGCCTATAAACTCTGTTAGAGTCTTGAAAGCATGATAACATGTTCACCTTCAAAGTGCACCTAAACAGTATATCTAAAGCAATTTATGTGCCATGATTGATTATAAGGTTTCTCCTCTTACAAACACAGCATGATATATATAAACCTATTTTTCTTTCATTTCAAATAAATGAAGTAATTATTTTATCTTAGCATGATTAATTATTTTGAGGCCTAGCTGTTAAACTGCAGGCTGATGATGTGTTTGCCCAGCATATAGCTTCAAGTAAGGAAAAAAAACATGCAGCTACAGTAAGAAAAATCAGAAATCCCCCAGGAATCTGCCACAGAAATGACATCACAGGAGATAATTAAGCCAAAGGCTTAAAGATCTTAATCTTTACTTTTTCAAATGGCGAGACATCTGTGGACGCATTTTCAACTCTTCCTAGTACGAAGACTGGGCAGTGAAGTAAAGTGTTTTAAAGCTCTATCACATGAGTTGTCCAGTGCTGGTAGGACTATGCATGACTGAACAGAGTTTTCTGAATTGCCTGGGGAAGGCAAAAAGCACACATCAGTGACATTTCCGTGGGCCCATGCGCCTCAGTCTCTGAGACATTATCGCAAATCCCAGTCCTTCTTTCTCTCTGTATTAAATTCAACCTCTAGCTCAGGGGAGGATGAGACTGAAGGACAAGCAGAATATTCTAACTAACGCAAGAGACAGTTTTCGCCTGGCTGGGTGGAAAACATGAGAAAAAGAGAAAGGACCTGAAGACAGAAAGCAAGAACGGGGAAGGATTGGTGTTGCTATGGAATTCAACCTCCAGACATCTTCTTCCACCAAGGGAGATGAGATTGTTTTTTTTCCCTCATTCCACAATATGCAAATTTACCTAACTAACTGCAAAACACTACTATTGGATGGAAAAGATTTTCTTTTGTAAAATCAAAAAGTAATTTTCAGAGACAGATTCACAAAGACAGCAGATTGGTTTTCCGTCTCATTTAAGTTGTGATTTGCCATTCATTTACAGATACAAATGATAGCTTTTTTACATAATATTTTGGTAAGAAATTATTAATAATGTGCTCTGAAACAAGAAAATATGCTACAATGCACATTATTTTTCAATATCTGGGAGATTTAGAACATTTTCTGCAAAGGAAAACCTATTTTTCGTAATGATTTATTTGTGTGCTAACATTATCAAGTGCTTCTGCATTTGCCAACAACAATTCACTGTTGATTGCAAGCAGAGTTTTGTTACCTTCTTCAACCCACTTTAAAATCTCTTTCAAAAACAACTCACTCTTTGGTGACCAGGAGTGAATGCAACCTTTTTCCAGCTGACCACGTGGAAATTGATGAAATGTTCTCTGTGTCTTGTATTTATACAGAGCTGTGCCTGTATAAGTGTCAGAGAGATAACACAGACTTACTGCAGTGTCACATGCAGTGATTTCTGGAGTGATACAGTGATGATCTAGAGATGCTGTGCATGTTTGCACCAAACTGAGGAAGAAGGATTGTGACCTAATGTTACTCTTCAGCCACATAAATCATTATCAGCTCTACTGGAATTATCAGGTTACATTCAAATGAAGGACAGAAAACTGAGATTAGATTTTATGTTTATAATTAAGCTTGACAAACACATTTTAGAGGTGCCAAGTGCAATATGCCTGGGTCTGTCCCCTTCACCATGCACATACCACCTGTTCAGATGGTCCAGATGTACTCTTAGATTTATACTGTCTGTCTACATATTCCCATCAATTACAACACACATCATTCTTTGGTGAGATTTATTACTTTATTGTATTGCTGAGGCTTGGATAGTGAAAAATTATAATTTTACAAGCTATTGTGAAATGATTTCCACTAGCAGGGGCAAGTCGTTTCAGTAAGAACAATTGTTTCTTGTGGGTTTTCGGTGGCATCCAGACGTTAGCCAGAGGTTGGCCTCGTGCTTATATGGGTACAGATCAGATGCGGAATCAGAAGGATGTATGCAGGGTGTATGCTAAACTGCAGCATTTAGGTCTTCCCGTCTGCTTGGAGAACTGTTTTAGAGCAGCTGTTCTCACCTGGGCCTTTATCTACATTGTCAAAACAGCAGCAGAATGAAAGAGCCCAAATATTCAATGAGATCATGAAGCTTTTGAGTCTTCAGGGCAAATTTGCAAGCTTAGTGGTTTGTAGATATCTTTTTGGACAAACGCATGTTGCATGTTGTCAGAATAGAGCTTCTCAGGAAAGAAAAATAATGACTAAGCATTTTTATTGTTGGACATGCCAGCTGACAAGGTCAAAATGTTCCATAAAAGGCTAGTTTTAGAAACAGCTCTGGCAGGGTGCAGGCCTGGCTGAGCCCCATCCTGTTTGCCACTAGCTCCTCAGCCCAGGGCTGCCCCAGCTCTCTGGACAGGGACTCTGCTCCCTCTCAGGAGGAACAGCAGCCTCAGGGTTTTCACTCCAAATCCAGACAAAACCTGCTTTGGAAATACTGAAATCCCCTGACAATGGGATTAACCTGTCAGCTCAGCTTCCACTGTTTGATCTGTGCTAGCAAAAAGTGCTTAGGTAAAAGCTTTAAATTACAATTCACATCTGAGCGCTGCTTAGCTCAGTCCCTGGGCTTAGGGGAGTGCTTTGTGCTCCTCACCATTGACGGAGCGAGGAAAGAAATGTGCTGCTTTGACTCAGACATGCTGAGTGAACATGGAAGAAGTGTCCAGGGACATCCCTGAGCCTTGTGTCCCTGTTGAGCAGAGGGCTTTTGGGTTGTCCTACTGGGACATATCTCCCAGTGAGCTACCTGGGGAACCCCCTACAGGGACAGGGCCTGACAATTCGGGTATTCCTATGTCTAAGATGGATGCCGCTGAGCAGGCACTCTGCACCTCACCCAGGTCCAAAGATACCTTTGACAGAGGAGACCTGAGCATCTATATGGGCTTCACTCGATTCTGGACTTCCTTCTGCCACCCATCACCTTGGGGAGCAGTAGTGCGTTGGTAGCTCTTACGACACCTTTTTGTCTACAATTTTCACATGGGAACTTGGCATCATTAACTTCATTTTACAGCTGAAGGAAATCAAGCTCTGAGAACTGAGGTGAGTTGTTCCCAAGGTCACCAGTGAGACAGTGGCAGAGGCAGAAGAAGCTCTCGGTCCTCTGAATCCCAGGGTGATGCTCCATGCAGGAGAGCACATCTCCCCACTTACCTGATTCAGTGCAGACTTCCAAGCACTGCTCAGTGTCTGAGTGGCAAAGGGCAAAAGACGAACAGGGGATCTGCGAATTTCTGCTTTCTGTCTTGTCTCTTTGAGGTGTGCCTTGTGTCTGCGTCAGCTTTCTTAAAGTGATCATAATCTAATAGGAAGGAGCAAAAAAGCTGATCTGACTGCTGCTGAAAAATGATCATCCAGCAACAATTAGGTATCTATCCACCCTCCTTTGTTAAAAGCATGAATAGCACATGTGGGGAACATGCCCTCAGATGGGTGGATAAATGGATTGTCTATTTTTATGGATCTTTTATTTAAATCCTGCAAGTAGTAAGAAAGCAATTTTAACAAAAAAAAAAAAAAGCTATGTATAAAAGAATCGCTGCTTTTCATCTGAAAAGTGGCAAAGTGAAGAGTTTCCTTTATTTTTACTAATTTTCAATTTGATGCAGATGTGATTCCAATGCTAATTATGCCCCCCACTGTCTCTATGCTCCAGTGAAATGTGACTCCCTGATGTTTCTCATTGTCTTTTGTTTACAGTTATAAGAAGTTGATGGAAATCATCTGGTTTTTGCTTCTGTACTGCTGTGGGATTTGTACAGCAGGAACCTGTCAAACTCATGACCTCTAGCACTAGAAACTGCGGCCAGCTCGGGCTGCAGTTATAGCTGGAATCTTAGTACTGCGCTGTTTTTCTCTCATCCCCTGCCTATCTGTGATGAAACTGCTCCTACATCGTGGAAGGATGATCTCAGAGTTAAGGGTAAACAGTGGGATCTTCACAAGTGAATTTTGATGCCTAGGTTTGCTATGTTGTGTTACTCAAGGTTCCTTCTTTTTGTGCCTCAGTTTTCTCCTAAAAGAAAGAAATGATAATGCAGATGTGCTATAAGCATGATTTTATTAATGTTTCCAGTGCTTTGGAACATGTTGGAGACTGGAGGGCTGTCTCAGCACCTACACACTATCCCCAGATCCAGGATCCATTAAAAGAAAAAGCCTGTTTTATAATTTGCTGATGACCTACTCATGACATTGCCCAGACTGGACGGTCTGTGAATGTATTTCCATTTGCCAGAATGGTATTGATATGTAAGGCATCTGTGGATCAACCCTGTATCTCAGGAAAAAGCAAAGTTTATGTTCTAGGAAGATAAGTAATGGAGTTCACCTTTAATTATATATAATGTACCTGGGCATCTTTTACATACGCATGCAACAGCAATGAAAGCATTACCAGGAAAAGCCATCTGGATTTCAGTGCTATATAGAAACCATTAGACAAATCAGCTTGCTATCTCACAGGCTAATTCAATTCATTCTATTACTTTGAAGTGAAATATGTGGTAAAATTAACGACTGCACAGATTGCCTTCTGCACAGAGGAACAAGAGAAGCCTTCTTCCTGAGTTCCTAGAGATTTTTGTCCTACTTTTCCTTAAATTCCACCCCTTTTCTGTATCGCCCAGTCCCTCCACTGTTCCCAGTATTTCCCTCCTCCCAACCTGGGGCCCTTGGTGGGCGAGGGCCAGCACAAAATGGTGGCAATGGTGCTGCTGATGTCAATGCTGCAGGTTCCATCTGCTCCTCCGGAGGGATGGGAGCTTCAGCTGTGTGATGATGGTGGCCTGGGTTCGCCTTGCTCTTGCACTCTCCCACTGATTTTCACAATGCAGTTGGGCATTTAAAGCCTCAGAGCTCTCTCTGGTGCTTCATCCAATGAAAATGAAAAATTCTAATGGTCTTAAAAGTATTTTTCGTGGGTAAATAACAAGCAGCTGTACAGATGGACAGATGGTTGGACATACAGATAGGTGGATGGATGCTCTAAACTCCTTTATCTCTTTTCTAAGGAAACCAAGCTAAAGTTGAGGTGCCTTTCATAAACACTAGTCAAATGTCCATGTCACCAAATGAATACTTACTTCTAAGCAGGAGCTGCAAAATCTTTCACTCTGAAGCTGAGCTCTGCAAAGGCTAGCAGATACCTCCGATGGATGTGGTGACAATGAACTCATGACTTGTCCCAGGAAGCAAAAGGCAGTGCTGTATGGAGATACATTGCCATATCTGCATGGCAGATGCAGGTAGATATTAGGCGATTCACGAATTCTTGAGGTTTTCCCTGAGTTAGCTCCCTCAGATTTCCCATTAGCATGTCAACGGTTGCCACAGATAATTGTTACAGATACGTGCCTCTGTGTTGCCAGCTCAGTCTGTGGATGAAATAAGGACAGAAGGAAGCTTAGATAATTCTCTCATTTGCTGGAACTGCAGAAATGCTGCTTTCTGTGCGCAGAGCAGGCTGCCATGAGCCATGGCACATACAGCCTGTGCCATGGTTGATGGTCTGCTGGTCTGCTGGTCGTACATCTTGTGGTACTAATGTATTTGTATGAAGTCCAGCAAGGGGTAAGACTGATGGCTTGGGCACTGGGATTCCCTAGTGTCTCAGCTCAGCATCTTTGTCAAGCCCTGATGGATTGCCACTGCTTTATGCAAAATATAAATATAAATATAAATTTTAATAGCATCTAATAATAACAACAATGACGTTTCTAGCTGCATTTCATAGGTTCAGTTGAGAGCACAGACAACTAGTGTGGGTATCAAAGTTAGAACTAGATAAAGCTTGCTTGGGTTTCTGACTTACTGGAAAAATGTGGCAGTCAGAGTTGGAAAGTAGGCAGATGTTCACATGACCATCTGTTTTGGCAAGCTCTTCCTTCAGAATAAACCAGTGACTGAGCCAACATGATGAATGAATCACTTCAAATCATTAGAGGGCAAAGCTGAAAAGATTGCAGTTTCATGTTGCAACTTGCAATCATCTACACTTTTCCACTGATAAACCACCTGAGATACCTTAAATTCACTGCAGTTTCACACTGGTGGTATGACTTCAATGGATATTTGAGATTTAAGCTACTGTAAATAAGAGGGGAAAGGCCTATGACATCTAAAATATACTGATGTACAAATATATTATGTTATTTTTTCCAGGAAACATTTCACATATGACAGGAAATTCTTCGTAACCTCCAGTTTATGGCTGTGCATTTCTGACAAATTCACATCTCCATGCTGCACTCTTGGCATTACCACCAGTTAGTAGTAATGAATGACCTGTCTGCTGCAACCACTAACCAGGTAGCCTCCTCCTTGCGTGCACCAAGGATGCTGATGATCCTTACACCTCAGCTGGTTCTTCTTCTCACTTTAAAGCTGCCAGAAAGGGGAGGATGTCTAAATGTCCTTGGACACGCTGCACCTCAATCACCTGTTGGACCTTCAGGAGCACTGTCCTGCCTGCCCATGCTCAGCAGAGCTAAATGTTTTGTGCCCCACAAAGGCAGATTTGAAGCATCTTCCACCTCAGAAAGAGCACGGCAAAGCTGGGGCTCTCCGACTGTAACCTCGGCAGTGTGCAGGGAGAGAAATAAAATAAAGAGGCAAATAGAAAAATCGGTTATGTTAAAACAGGCTCCCTGCTGTAGGTAACAATACCAAATATATGACATTTGAGTGAAAAGTGAGTTCCAGTAGCTAAAGCATTATCAGCTCTTGTTGCTATGTCCACTTGCTGCTGCCCTTCTCTGGGCTCTCTCACCTGCTGGTGGCTCGATTCTGCCCATGGCACCTGCTGACAGCCTGATGTGACCCTCTCCCACCCTGTTTGCCTTCCGTTTTAGAAAATACATCCCTTTTCTGTTGGCTAGCAACAACTTAGGAGCTGCTCACATCAGGGAGGTGGCTCTAATTCCAGCTCTGAAGTCCTACCAACACCTTCACGTTGAACCTTTCTGCTTTTCAGGGCACTCAGCCGCCCAGGCAGAGCCCTCTGCTGCAGCCTGGGCAAGGCTCACAACATCAATTAAAATGCAACAGGAGACAAAGCTTGACCTAATCCCTTTTACAAATCCACTTGAAGTGGTGGGGCACAGTCACACTCTTCCACATGGGCACCTGAACATTGGGGGGGCTCTGGTTGTCTGTTCAAAATACTCCCAACCAGCACAAAGTAAGAAAGACGGTGAAGAATGAATGTTGCTTTAATCCACAGAAAATGTATTTTTACTGAAGTTACTGGGTACCTGGGGACTTCCAGGAACTGACAACATCTTATTTTGCAGTTTCAGGCAGCACTTCTCTGTGTCTCTATTAGTTTGTTTATGAGCACACAGCTCTCGAACAGAACATATGGAATCCAAGTAATGCAGAGCATTTTACAAAGGACTCTAAAACTCTACCTCACTTGGCCAGTGAGTGAAGAAAAAGGCCCAGAGTCTTGAAATGAATCGCCCAAGGTCAAACAGCAGCCCAGTGGCTCATCTGGTATGCCAGATCTCCAAAATCATGTAATAATCCTTTATTCACTAGATAGTATTACCTCCCTAAAGCCAATGTAATGATATTCACTAATGAGGTTGTTAGATTTAATTAAAGCTGGTAGAGTGCATTACGTAGCAGGAATGAAATTATTGTTTCATTATTGTATATTAAAATAATTACAGAATAGCTAGACTTCTGCATTAACCACAGAAAGAAACTACCCAAATTCTGCACCCTATAAAGGGCTAAACACATCGCGCAGGAATTGCAATGGACAAATGATCTGATGTTCTCAACATCGTGCGTAAGTACTTGCTTGAAATCTTCTGGGCTTTTAATCACTGTATTTTTTAATACTTGTTTAAAATTTAGTCAAGAATGAAATATTAATCACTGAAAAGGCTGATTCCTTGATTTCCCATCTTGTTACTGAGAGTCTTTTGTAATGTATATACAGAGATACATGACAAAATACTTTGGGGTAGGGAGACTTCAAAATACAGAAATATGAAATATGGCATTGTATCACTTTTGAAGAAAATATTCTGCATTGTTTCCAATTCAAAATGACTCCTAGCTGAAAAAATGTGAACTGAATTTAAAGGAAAGCTGAAGATAGAATGGCTAAAATTGGAGTAGAAGATTTCTAAATTACTCTATTTGGGTTTGTTTAGCCACCCATTATAACTGTACAATCGCATTACTACAGAGCGACATGTGTTCTTTTACCAGATGGATTTCCCTAAGGACCAGATGTTGATCCTGTAAGTGTACCCTCAAAGAAGATAAATATAATTTACATAGGAAGATCTGCAGTCTTGTCTCATATTGAGAAGCACCTTATTCCACAGAAATCTACCTTGAGACTTCTTGTGCTGCTTTATAGAAGTAAGGGTGTCAGAATCAAATCCATAACTTACTAACTTGATGAATTTCTCATATTTATTCCCGGAAATGCTATCCAACAGACAGCAGCAGCATACAATATATCACAAATGCCTGAGTTTTTCTTTTGTGGGGACACATGCACCTTGTGAGCCGGTGCTTGCCTGGGTGCTCCCTGACACAGAAGCAGGTCAGGGTGAGCACCTTGGCCTGGGAGAGCAAAAACTGTCCCAGGGGTCCTGTCTAAGTGTACCCACAGTGATAAAACAAATTCATGCTGCTCAAACCACCTTCAAATCCAGTGGAAATGCATAGAAGGAAATAGCCTAACTAGTTTATAGCCAGCAACCTGAGGTGCATATAAATAGCACCAGGTTTTTTGTTTCCTAGCTCTTGCAAGTAACCAAGCAAACCAGGAACAAGCACAACAGCTATAACACGAACATGCAATAGTATTGCACAAGTCTCATTTTTCTTATAGTAACTAACAGAACAGGCAATTAGAAACTGCAAAGAAGACTTCCACCCTGTGCAGGCTCCATGTTCACATACTTCACCCTCTGCAATACGATGCAGTCCTTAAAAGCCTAAAAATATTTCCTGTATTCAGTACCGTTTTTGTTCATCTGCCTTCCTTCCTTCTATACTGCAAATGGGACAAGACTTCCTATTTCTGTCCAACTGTTCAGGCTGTTTGTGGTTCACAGCCGAGTTCCAGACTTTTGTGGTTTGTCCTAGGCCCTCTCTTCTTGCAGATTCTTTTATTCTCCAAACACATCGGATCATTTCAGTCTTATACTGGCTGTGGTCAAACACCACACCGCAGACAGAAGCGTACAGAACCATTCAAATAAAAAAGTTCATACTCCTAGGTACGCAGAATAAGTGACTGCTCATGACAGATAAGGAGGTGTGCCTGTCTGTGTCTATCTGCTTGGTTTGTTCCTGTGAACACATCTTCAGGTGTGCAATTTCCTACCAGGTCTCTTGAAGGGCCAGATCGAAAAGCCATGAAAAGCAGCAACAAACTCTACACTGATTGCCGATAGCTTTAAGTCAGGCACAGAATTCACAAGGGTAGCTTTTCTAATGATCCTTTTTGAAAGCACTTGACTTTTCAGCTTAAGAATACGCTGTAGTTTCCATTTCTTAGGAAGACATATACGTTCGGTATAGTTCATCATGTGGGACATAAAGACTCCGTGAATACCAAACACCTCAAAGCATTTCACAGAAACTGTGGAAAGCCAGGGAATGTCTTTCCAGCCCCTGGGAGGAGGCAGAAAGCAAGCCAGGGATTGTTTGCCTCCAAGAAAAGGATTATATGACTACGGTGCAACATTCAGGTGTACTCTTGCAAGGTTTGAGCCTAGGTTCCCAAGCAGGGCTCAGGTGTCTCACTGATGTTTCCAGGACCTGCATTCCAAAGCCAGAGTCTTAAAACCTGCCTGATGTCTCAGTTCTGGCCAGTTTTGCAAGCTAATATATCATCACAATTGTTTTGGCAGAGATCAAGCTAGTAAATGTGCCCTCAGGAGATCAAAGGTCTCGTGGAGCGATGAGAAGTACTTTTTACATGGTCACCCCCTTTAGCCATGTGAGACCAGGGCCTTGGACAAGTACCCCCTAACTTCCAGAACTTCCTGGCCACCGCTGTGCACAGCTCCCCGAGTTACATCACCCTGCAGTCCCTGTGGCAGCACTGCCACCTGTCCCACCATATACCATGTGCAGGGGATCCACCAGGAACATGGGAGGGTCCATGCCTGGTCCCAGGGGTGTATGAGATCCAGGGTAAGTTAGTGCAGCTTCAGTGAGAGATCCTGAAGAAATCCCACCCTTATGAGTGCTGAAGTCGGAAGAGGACTGGCTGGGAAAAGTAAAACCTGTGCTGCTGTTGGGGGGCTGAAAGCACGAATTCGTTCCTGGAGAGAGTTCTTCACGTGGAGACAAACACCACCATTTTCTGCAAGAAAGGGCTGATCTAGCTCAAGGGCTGAGCTCATGAAAAAGTTTCATGCCAGATCCACCCCCTTTCCTCAGCATTTCCTACCAGCTATTTTAGGCAGTGCCTGATCAGCATGCTGGCTTTAGCGAATCCCATTCACAGGTGCTTGCCTCACCCCGTGAGCTGGGGCCTCTCACTCATCTTATCCACGGCGAGAGGCTGTGCCGCGGGCACGGGGCAGGAGCCAGGCCGCAGTGCCGGGCTGCAGATGGGACGAGATGTAAGCCCAGATAAATATCCAGGTGCGCGTGAGGCTGCCGGGCGAGGCGCGTGCTGGGCGTCCAGCTCCGTGCATCCGAGCGGTGACTTCCAGCAGGGCACCTCAGGTCACAGCTCCGAGCCCCACCGCCCTCTCCAGCGAGACCTTCCTCTCTGCCGAGATAGCTATCAGCTGAAAGTCGGCCCATCTGATGGGGCTGTGCGTTAATGCCATCCCCTAAACACAGGGAGCTGAGTAGTCTGCCATGTTCTCCCAGGAAACAGGGAGCTTCAGCAATTTGTGTTCATGCAGGAAATGTTTCTGTGCCGGTAGCAAAGCCACGTCAACCCACAACCAAGCATAAGCTTCCAAGAGCAATGAAGATAACATCTTGTTCGCAGCAAATATGGAAATTAAATTTAATGAATTGTAATGTAGCAGCTCTTCAAAATGTTTGAGAAACCTTGCTAGAAATGAGATAAAATTCAAAGTAAAAGTAAATCTGTAAGCATAAAAGGGAGGAAATTTGGGGCACCATTCTTTTCTTACTCTCCCTCTGTTCCTGTTTCCCTTTACTTGTTATCCTTGTACTTTCATCTTCTCCTGAAACTGATTGCATCATTACTCAGATGAAAGGAAGGGAGAGAGGAAGACCATTCAAGAAGAGAGAGATCACTCATTACTGCATACTATCAGCAAAGTCTGCTTAGCTTCAAATTAAGGTTGGCCTTGGTGAAAGTGTTGCTCTGAGACCTGGAGGGAAGCCTGGAAGAAAAACAGGCTAAAGCAGGCAAAGAACCAGCAAAATAGTTTAATTCAGAGTGTGTGAGGAATGGATGGATCTCAAAATCTTCTATATTTACTTCAGTTTTTAGTGATTTATCTATCCAGGTTATAGATGGAAAAGTGATGTAAACAGATGCTTTTGTATGTTTTCAAGGCTTCCTCTCTTCAGTCAGGGGATTTTCAGAAAATAATCTCACAGTTTTTCCAGATCATTTTCATAGCTGGAACCACAAGCAGGCAGTCATATATAAAGAGCCATGTATGTAAGTGGCCATTTTCTAAGCTCAAAAATTTCCTGAGCTTCATTCTGTCCCTAAGCAAATATCTGTACTGGTTGTTATGTTATCTGAGGGGTTCACCCTTCTGAGATTGTTTCTGGCTCCATCCAGGAGAACAAAAGTCTCCTGTCAGATTTACATCTCAAATATTGAATATCTTGTTCTTCGGTGCTTGGTGCTTATCAAAGGAGCAGAATATTGCAGTGAAATAGACTGTGTGGTAAGGATCCAAGAGGGAATTTAAATTCATGACAGCTGTGATACAAGAAATGCATTTTGCTTTTAAAGCTGGATTTTTTTTCTCCTGAAAGCAAAAAAAAAAAAAAAAAAAAAANAAGGAAAGAAAAAGTAGAATAAAATAAAATACAGACAAAAATGTTTTGCTAGAACTGGGCCATCAGTTGTTATTTCTTCCAAGCTAAGCCTTCTCCTACAGAGACCATTCAACTAAAACACAGAAAGAGCCTTTTGTTACATTGTACAATACCTCCAACAAGCCATTTTCTTGCAAGTGGGTCATTTTACACATAAGACAAAATTCTTAAGTCCACAAGGTAAATTCAAATTTGGATATTCTGCTCTTCTTTTCTATAATGGGAGCTAAATGATGACAATAATGAGGCAGAACATGAAAATATTATGACTGGCACTTCGGATGGTATTTGTTTTTGCAATGGGAACCACAAGCATTATTTTCAGTCCAGCTTCTGGTAGATGGCTACATACATGTGAAATGTCACCACACTAATGCTATTGGTACTAACTGGCCAAATAATGAATGATTGCAGAGTCTACTCTAAGTACGCCTGGAGGGTGACTCTTCCAAAGCAGAGCTAAGACACTTTGCCAGGGCACCAGCTGCACAGGAAAAGGCCTGCAAGGCTGTGCCTACTCGATATCTAAAGGGAAGAGTGCAAACACCCAGGGCGATTCAGCACATTCTCTCTCGGAAGCTCTGAATTTATCTAAAAAAATTTCTTAGAGGGGTCTCTCAATGAGCTGCCATGTCTAGGTATAATTCAGTGAAGTTGAGAATCTGATCCAAGTTTCTCCCCATCCTTATTATTTTACATTTTCACACAAGACTTCATGATTATTGGTTTGGAACATTAAAATGCAAATGATAGAGGAAGCAATACATATTTAAATGTACAGTGTCAGCTTGGTATAAAAGCTCTTCTGGAACAGAATGACACTATTTTCTTCAGTAACTTCTAAAACTGGCAAAATAAAAATGAGAGGAAAAAAAAGACTCAGGTCTATTTGTATTCATGCTTTCTTGGTCATGCTGAAAGAAAAAGCTTAGTAAGCTTGGAAAGGGTGGCGGGGGGAGAAAAACGGTCGTTAGTGCAAATGCAACCCGCAGCTAACTCTATGACTTCCCAGGCAGTGCGGGTAGGAGTAGAGAGCACCAGGAGCATTAGATTTGAAACAAGGGTAACCTCCTCTCTACAAAAGAACAAAGAGGAGCTTTGACTTATCTTGTCTTTGTCACTTCTGGAATCAATATCCTCTCCACGTAAACACAAAGGAGAAAAGGTGAAGAAAGGATGAAGCCAGGGCAGAATGCAGAAAGCCTCTCTGCCTCCCATCCCATCTTTGTGGGATGCCCTGTTATTTTCCAAATTTAACTTCTGGCTAAGGAGTGACAGAAGGTCACTTATTCTCACGATGCTTTTTCAAAGCTTGTGTGGTTACCAGGGCAATTCAGAATGCTTCCCACTTTACCTTTTTATTAACACTTTCCCAATGCCACATTCAGTGTTTCCTGAAGAGATAAACCAAGATTTAAAAAATGTGCGAGAGATTTTTCGTAGTCTAAAGCTGTATCTCATCACTGTGCACCTGTGCATTCCCCATTTTTACTCAGTTTCTGCACCTTTTATTCATGCTTCTATGAAATCTCCATGCTACCTCCACTTGCTCCATTGGCCATGACTCTGCTTCCCATGAAGGGACTGAAGAATTGGGATCTGGTTTAGCAAATGTGAATTCCTGTTACAGATAGTCCCAAAAGGTAAACCTGTATTTAGTCTCTACAATCCATGAAATTGAAGATGATCTGGACACAGGCCTGGACCAGCTCTCTGTTATGGAACAACACATCTTGGTGAACCGACAAAGTCTACAGAAAACCTAACTCAGGCACCCTGAGTGCACACAACTGCACACTCACACACACTGATACAAATAGTCCTTCTCAGGTAGAGCTTAAATCAGTTCCCAGAATTTAGTCTGAATGTGTTGTCAAAGATGTTTTTTTTTTTTTTGCTGGAGAAATTGTGTCTGCATTACCTTTTGGCAGGATGGGTAGGGGAGATGGAAGAATAACAGCTTTGGCTGACAGAGCTAATGACTTGGCTGACTGTTGAAGTGTGCACCAGCCCCTGGTAAGAGCAGAATTAGGAGTTTTGAAATTTGTCTCCTGTGCAAGTATTTACATTTCAATTATCACATTATTGGAATCCAGAAGGTTACAGCAAAACAAATTTGAAAAAAAAAAAAAGATTAGGAAAAAGCTCTTTTTAGAAAGCCTGAGATTGTTACAGGTTAAGTTAAAACTTTGGCAAAATCCTGAAGGGAACATACACTATTCACACTGGTCAGATCACCTTGAAATGGGACAATATTAAGTTCACAAATTCTGAGTTGCCTTGCATTTGCAGATAATCAAGCCGCAACACGAATTAGCTTGTGAGAGTCCGCTGCTGGTGTTTCCCTTCAGTACTGGTTCAGGCACCCCGTGCTTGCCCCGAGGACGAGGTGCCATGCCAGCACTGTGACCAGCAGCTGGGGGTGGGTGTCTTGCCAGGGGGCTGATCTTTTACTGCTGCTCTTTCCCTTCAGTGCATGGAAAGCTGCCGAGCCGTGGGTACACTTTATGTCTCTCACCCGTCAGAAAGACATCTTCCATAAAGCTGATTTATGGTTATAAATAGAAATTCATTCCAAATAGTGTCACCCGCTCCTCTGCCCCATCCCCACGTGGGCTTTATTCAAATGAAAGGCCGCCTGTTCCCCAGGGTCGCCTCCAGCTCGAGCCAGGCAAAGCTTGCTGCTCCGGGGCTCCAGCTTCCTACGCCAGTCAGTGAATCACACTGGAAATTGTGATGAGTGCGAATTAAAATACCCCGTGAAAACACATTAAAAAGCTCTTCTTCATTAGCTGAATGTCAGCAACAGGGTAACAGTCACCACAGTGAATCTGATGCTACACCCCAAAGGATCCAGTCAGTTAGCTAATGCCTTTCTGGAGGAGATGCTGTCCCAAAAACAGGACAGATATCTATTTGTGTTCCACTTGGCAAGGGTCAAACTGGCCAGACACCGTAACTGTTTCCTTGTAAAGTAATCACCCCTTCCAAAACAGACTTCAGTTTAGCCTGTTCTGGATGTCTTTACGGCTTCCTGTTAATTGTTGGGATAGTAATAAATTTCCTTCTCAGATTTCCATTACAAATAGCCTTGCCTAGAGTCTGATCTGACACTGATAGAGATGTCTTCATCTTAGAGAACCTTGTCTTCATCTTAGAGAACTCTCACAGACCAGGGAGCATGGATCTGTCATTCCTTTTGAGACCTTTTCTCTTCATAACTGAGCTTCTTATATACCTGCTTATGAAGTCCATGTCAGCTCAGCTGTTCCCTGGACATTCCTTAGTTTGCAGGGTTTTCATCTATCCACTCATCTGTGCGTCTTCTGAAGGGTCTCCCTTTCTGTAATCGAATCCCTGTCCTTGGATTCACATCTCCTGGCCTCTGCAACCACTTCATTTGACTTCTGCATTATTTCCACTATAGATTTTGAAGATCTATTTCATTTTCTGTTTCCTACCTGATGCTGTTCTCTTCACTCAGTAACTTGTTCCCAATCCAAACAGTGATGAGAATGGAAAAAAAAAAAGAAGTCTACCTTGTATTTCTCTAAGAAGTCTCCACAGGTGCAATGAGCAGCTGACTTAGGGAAATGGAGCAAGCTACTGCTACCTTGAGCCACTCTGCAATCCCATGCCACTTCACTTTAACAGGAATGGAGAAGACAGTGAGGTTCAGAGACAGTTGTGATGTACAATTTGGGCACAAATTCCTATCAAGAGGACCACAGACAGTTTAGTTCCCATTCTGTTACATGCTCTTGCTCCAGAACTGTACCTATTTTCAAAAATATCCCATTGCAGTTTTTCACAGAGTGATAAAACATAGGTAAACTGTGGTTAATCTCATCCTCAGGGTACAGATTTGGTAGAAAAATAATAATTAAGGATAACCAGATGGCAAACTGGGTGTTTCTGTTTAGCTTTCCAGGATGAGCAGAGTATCTGTAGCTGCTGAACAAAGCATTAGCTTTGCAGTGTGCATAATTAGCTGATAGAGATCTAGACACATGATACCACTGAGACCTTGATTTTTAAGGTAAAGAAAAAGAGTTTAGACATGTATAAGGACACCTACTAACCACTAACAGTTACATTAGATAAGTTTTTGTTTTGTTTTGCTTTGTTTTGTTTTGTTTTGTTTTAAGCAGAGATACACAACTTCATGCTTCTGTGGGTAAGGCAATCATCAGCACAGGTAGGAAGAATCTATTACGAGCAGTTTCAGTTCAGTCACAGAGCACAAGTACTGAACTTGTCATGCTTGAAACCAAGAGGGTAAGTGTGATGGTATCCTTCACCGTGGAGGACCTTCAGGCTTTGATGGCATGGGGCCTGCATTAACCAGTAACACTGTACTTCTCTGTCTGCAGCCTGACGTGGCTTCCGCTCCTGTGTAGCTTACGCTTCCCATAAGAACCGCTCTTAAGCCTATTTTGCTTTTCACGCCAGGATCCAGCTCTGTTCCCAGGCAGGCAGGGGTGGCTCGGCGCGTCACGGGGAGACACGTCAGCCTGCGTTAGGTGGCCAGCTGGGCTGGCTTGGCTCCCTCTGCCCCTCCCGCAGCCAGAGGAGACTCCCAGGCTCCATGACCCCGGGGAGGATCCCGTCAGCCGTTCCCAAGCGCTGGGGGAGGCCGGCCCCGAAGCCAGCGCACAAAGGCCTCGCCTCGCCCCAGTGCGCCTGGCCAGAAGCAGGACCTCTCATCCGAGCTGCTGCCTGCACTGCCTCTGCTGCCGGCGGCAGCGGAGCAGGCCGTGGTGGCTGATTCATCCCGCTTAAGCCAGGTACAGGGCTAGGTGGGATGAATCACTGTCTGGCACTGCCTCCATTGACTGCAGAAGGAATTAGGCAATGAACTTAGGTGAGACGCTTCACCTCTAAGTGACTAAAATTAGGTTCAGTTAATCCCACCCTCTGTTGCACTGTGATGAGGAAGGCTAGCGATGGCACATTGTTTGAAGAGAGACACTTTTCCTTGGCTCAGTAAAATAAAATCACTTTGTTATTTGTTTTCCAGCTGTGCTATTTGTTCTGAAGTGTGGATCACTGTTTTCTAATATTGCAGGTAAAATGAGAGGAGACATCTAAATCACTGATGCAATATTGCCAATTGTTTGTATCTTATTGCTGGTCTCTAACAGTATGTGCTGTTTCTTGAAGCCTTGGGCATTGAAAACAAATGAGAATATCACCTTCCTTTTTTAATATAAACCAGAAGTTTATACTTCTAGTCATCTGGAAAACAAGCATGAAAATCATGATTTGAGTGTTCTATACAAGCCAAAAAAAAAAAAAAAAAGGCAAATAAAAAGTACCCAGGAAATACTAAAAAAGAACAGCTCCCCTTCATTTTAATCTAGTTTTCAAACCTGACACATGATTTTCTCCCTTTTGCTTCTACTAGTTTTGCTGATGATTCATACATCTACAAAAGAACAGAATGAACCCTAAGATTGTTTGCAAACTTACAGGGAAAAAAAAAAAAANTGTAATATCCATTACAGCATGGTCAACAAATGGCACCAAAAACATTAGCCTT
This sequence comes from Anseranas semipalmata, assembly GCA_013399115.1. NCBI lineage: Eukaryota > Metazoa > Chordata > Aves > Anseriformes > Anseranatidae > Anseranas > Anseranas semipalmata. The sequence goes on from VXAA01000559.1 coordinate 53,189, forward strand.
GCACCTGTTCCTTTTGAGCTGGACCCTCTAGGATTTCTGTTCTATTTTCTTCCATACGCAGGGGCCACGTGCAAAGCTTAGAGTCCAGCTCTGGCTGCTGCTTGTTAATTGGGCTGTTGTGTGAAAGCGGAAGAGAGTTCAAAAAGGTTCCTTAGCCTCCCGTGTTTCCCTGTGCTGCAGCAGGTGTGGTCCCAGGTCATGTGGAAGAGTCACACAGCACTGGGCCAGATAAAATAACCCTGCTTTGACTTGTTACCTCTTTGGTTACCCAGTCCTTCAGGCCTCTAGGCTCTATCATCAGCTGCAAGTAAAAACTCTTTTCGCCCCCAAAACAGGAAAATCTACTGAATTTCAGCATAGGACTTAGTGTTCAGTCCAACTCTTGAGGAAAACAGTAAAAGTAAGTCTTTAATAATGAGGACTAATCAAACAGTGTATCTTAGATATTAAAGGATGATTTAAGACAGCACAACCATCCTCATGGCAAGTAGCACATAGCAGTGCAATTCTCATCTCAGAAGAAAAGCTTTATAAGCATGGGGATGATTGAATAGGAGTCCAAAAGGTTTCTCTTACTGTTTTGCAGACTTCTAATTAGGGTTGACGGTACCTATCATATCTTAAAATGAAATTGGGAAGAAGGAGCATTGGGTGCAGAAGCAGCATGTGTATTTCCCATTGTCTGGAGATCCATGAGCAGGTCTCATGCCTTGACAGTCAATTTCTGTCTTATTTGGGCAAGCCACTGCTCTCCCAGCCTCTGTTAAGTAGCAGTACTTGAAATGGACCTATTCTGCTCAGTCTTTCATGGATGGTGGATAGTTTAAATCATCTTAGAAACACTCGGAAATTCTGCAAGGCAAGGAATTATACATGGTGCAAAGTATGACTAATGTTTGTGTGAGTCATCGACTGTGTTACCAAAGGCAGTTTTAGAGAAATGAATATGCAGAAAAGAAGGCTGATCCTGCAAAACCCACAGATCTCCTGGTGCATGTGCCCTGGATGTGAGCACACCAAACAGTGTGCGGGGATTTTCCCAAGTGCCCCGCCACAGCCTGCTCCAGCCTTCTTCTGCTGGGATGCAAAATGCCCACTGCCAGACCATGGCTGAGGGCTTTGGAAGTCCCGCCACATCTCCTCATGATGTGTGGAAAAGCAGGACAGCCTGGAAGTAAAAGGAAAAAGGCATCTTGCCCACAAGCAGGGAAACGTTGGGTCCACGATGCTCCATATGGCCACGCTGCGCACAGAAGCACGCTGATGGAGAGCTGACCCTGGCAAGCCGGCCATCTGGTACCCACGGCATACTGCAGCGGGAAGAAAGGAGAGCTGTTTTCCAGCAGCGCCGTGGCCAAACAGCCGGCAGCAGTGGCAGCCAGGGAAATGGCCTTATTCTTTTGGCAAAAGCCTCCCCATGCATCCATACGTCTGTTCCCTCACCCACCCCCTGTCTGAATGAAAAATCAGGGCCTTCCTGACATCAGGCAGCACACGCCAGATGCTGAGCAGTCAACAAGACAGATGCTGCCAGGGGGACAAAAGAGGTAATCATATAAATACTTAAAAGCTCTTTTTAATCAAAATGCTCATTGTCCTTTTTAAAAAGAAGGTACTTTTTAATAGCCATTTAATTCCCTTCGAAGGCGAGGAAGGGGCGGAGGAAATATTTCTTTATGAGGAATTATTTCTTTTCATAAATGTAATAACAGACAAAACTTTCTTCCTTTTCTTTTCACAGTGCTTTTTCCCTGTGGGAGCATATGAGGAAAGAAAACTTGGGGCAGACAGCCTCCACTGTTCACTTTTGCCATTTATTTCCATATTTATTTCTAATACTTCCATTGACTCCCAGCCCTGTAAGGGCATATAGACAATAAAGCTATTCTTTCCCCCTTACTGAGTGAGGTTGAAGGGGAAACGCCTGCATCTCCAAGGAGAGGAACAGCTGTCTTCGGGAACGGCAGCATTGGCTTTCCCCTTCTCGGCTGCATGGAGGAAAGGCAAAGAGGGACGGCACCAGGATGTGGCATCCCAAGTTAGAAGCATTTGCACGCTCCCTCCCAGCCTCCCCGCGCCCTCCCCTCTCCCTGTGAGGATGCTGGTACCGATTGTGAGCCTGCCATGGTCCCGGGGGACGACACCATCTGCAGCGAGGCTGACGAATTAGGCTCTGAGCACCAGCGGCGGGCGGCACAGACAGCGCCCGGCCCGCTCAGCTGAGGCGGAGGTAATGGTGGGGGAAGAAACCTTGTTTTGTCGCTGTGTCTCTTCCTGAGCACATCCCAGCCAAGTGTTTCCCTACCTCTTCCCATTTGTGAGCGCAGACACCGCGACGGTTCCCACAGCAAATCCACCGCTCGCAATGCCAGCTTCTGTGCACGGCTCTTCTCTGAGTCCTGTCTTTGGATCCGACAGGGCCTAACTGGGCTGTGCTGCAGTGGCTTATTTCTGGCATGTAAATAGCATGGGATCAGTGTTGTGTCTTATTTCTCACAGCCTGTCTCGCCTGTGCATTAAGCACCTCTTTACCATGGCACAAGCAATTCAAAAAGGTGTAGCTGGCTTAATAGTCACAGAGAGGTCCAGTGCTGGGGCTCTTTCTCAGGCTTTATTTCCCCTCTCACTCGGAAAGCAACACCAGACTCTTACCTGGTGGTGGATTTTGCCAAACCCAAAGGAAAGCTTGCAATGTGGCCTGGGATGATTACTCAGGAGCACATCCCAGATGTGTCGCAGCTCCATGACTGGTGGGTGCCAGATGGTGGCTCTGGAGAGGGCAGAAGCAGGTACTATTTTAGCATATTTTTGTCTAGTGTGACCCCTTGATCCTCAGAAGGCAGACACATGGTATGCAAGAGGCAGTGTCCCTGGAGATGCCAGGTTAAATACAGAGCCCCAGGAACGTCCCTTTTTGTCTTGCCCCATCAGCACACGCTCAGTACAGACTTTCTAAGCTCTGCCCCAGGATGAAGATGGCTGGTCCCCCACCCACCCAAAGCTAAGCAGGAAAAAGAGGGAAGCCAGGCTGCCCCCATCCTGATGGGATCTGAGTCTTTGCAGCACAAAACCCTCTACAGTAATCACAGTGAGAACTGGTGGCAGAGGCCATCCATCCCAGCACGAATGGGGACCGAGTCCCCCCCCGGCAGGGGATGTTTTTGTGGCATGGCAAGGGCACTGCCAGCTCCCCAGGGCTCCCCCCATCCAAGTGAGCTATGCGCTTGGACCAGCCTCCGGGGTTGCAGCCATCACCATTCAGGTTTCTCCACAGCATCCCTCTGTGTAAATAAAGTGTCATTCAGAATACAGTCATGGTGCAGGAAAATATTAGGAAAACACCAGCTGATATGGATAATTAGCATATTGAACAATTGCTGCTTGATTTCACACACAGCACCCTCTCTTCTGAGGTATTGCCACTCCCAAATTGCTTAAAATCCTCATGAAAAAGAATTTGCAGAAAATTTGCAAAAAAAAAAAAAATATTTCATTTCTATTCAGACCAGGGTATACATAGGGAGATTGCCAGCCAGCAACACCAACAGTGAAAAGCAGTTTGTCTTTCTGTGCAAACCTTGCTACTAGCAGCTCGGGTGAAGAGGCCAGCTCCTTTCACGAGAGACACCATAAAATAGTGAGGGCCAAAATTTCCTGTGGCAGAGCACAGGTAACAGGAGAATCATATTGTACACAAGCAGACTGCAGTTCTCACCAAACCTTTCAGGCTGGTGGCCCTTTCACCCAGCCTAGCCCATGCCTCTCTTTCTGCACCAGCGGGAGGAAAGTGAGCGCATCCCCTCCGGGGGAAGCTCCCTCACGGCTTCCTGCAGGGTCAGAATTCATTCACCCCAGTGTGAATGCTCGGGACTGGAGCGTCTTGAGTTATTTACTGTTACTAATTTATATAATGAATGTAACTTTTTGTTCCCATTCATGAAGCCTGAACAAAGAGGAAATGCCTTTTACAAGCATGTTCTTTCTTTACAAAAGTTTGTGTTAGTTCATGGTTTGTTTTAGAGCTAATAGCTCTGAGCATTAGCAGTCATTTGCTGTACAACCTGTGACCAAAGCTGCCATCCAACTTCTTCTTTGGTTGGGACAACCAAAGAATTACAAACAGGTCTGTAATTTTCTCCCATTTGCTACTTACTGGCAAAAATATGCAATTGCTGAGTAAACCTAGAGTGAATTTTATGAGGTTTTTAAAAATAGACTGGGGAGTGCTCTCTGGGCTTTTTAGACTGCTGGTATTTATGATGTTTTGGCTTCTACAAGTAATTCCACAAGTCAGAACCCGTCCATGCCTGTAAAAGGCAATAAAAGGTACTAGAGGTACCAGCAACGTGAATCAGCAGCTTTTGATTTTAGAGGCATTTGTGAATACTCATCTGTTGTATTAACCAAAGGGTCTCCTCTCTTGCCATCTAAACAGAAGATGGCAAGTTGTAAGGTAGAGGAAACACTGTCACAGAGGCTGTATGAAAAGTCTTCCAAGCAGATGGACAAGGTAGCAGTGTTCTCAAAGCTTCTCCTCCTTGCTCTCTTCATGGCTTGGCACACACTCCCAAACATGCATGGAGGCGACAGTTACATGCTCCACCATCAATCCACCTGGTAATCCACACTTCTCCAGACAGCACCAGAGAAATGTCACTGACTCTTTTAATGGCCTGACATGGACCTCACAAACTCTCCATCAAAGTCCCCTCGAATTCACTGGGAGCTGGATCAAATCAGATTTTTCCTTGCTGTTGGCAACCTTTCACAGTTCTGAAACGCATCTCTCATGGCCTGTTTTCAGGTGCTGATGTTCAAGCCAGTGCAAAAACAAAGACTGAGGAATCCGTGTATCTGCAGCAGCACATAAGATATTCAGCTGTTCCTTCCAGTAGGAGCCAGCTGATACATGCTTCATTAACCTGCACAAAATTCGTAGTCTTCCCTCTTTCCCTAAGCAATAATTAACAGCTGAGTGCTGTAATGACTTTATGTTTTACTAAGACTTCATTTTTTACTAAATATAAAACAGCACATTTACTAGCACATTAAGGAGTATTACCATCAATAATTAAAAACTGAACTACAACTGTCCAAATAAATGAAAAGAGCATATTTTATAATGCATGATTCTTGCTCTTATATTGCATTTAGTCACTTCCTAATTTGCAACAGCTAATGATTCACTGCAAATTAATGTTATTCTAATGCACATATGTTTTACGAATGAATCTTTAAACATCTGTTCTTCCCCTCTCTCTGGTAAAGGTACCTGTGAGTGCAACTGGGAGAGAAAGCAATCAGCTAGCAAAAAGGAATGAAGTGTAAAGAGACACACAGGAACCTGTAAAGCACACAGGAAAAGTCCTGCTTCACCTGTCTCTTAACTACCAGGATGCACCGGAAGATACTTTGTTTTGCAGGATTTCTGAGATACTTCAGGAACACTCAAAAGCTGAAAGGTTCGTCAGTGCTGTGCTAACGAGCTAAAGAATTGTTGAGGGACAGCACTCGTGGGGTTCAGAGAGGTGGTGCAGATCAACATCTGCAAAGGCTGGGTGTTCCTGCAAGGCTCGTTCATCAGCTGGAGCCGTGACATTGCCCACAGACCCCACAGGATGATGTGCAGGACAGGGCTGCCCGCTCGTGCACGCGGACACCAGCTGCAGACACTCAGAGCCAGAGCACAAAAATTGAAGGTCAGAGGGAAATGGGCCTGCTTTCACTTTCTCCTCTATGCACTGTTTTCTACAGCACTGCTGAGATGCCATGCAGCTTAGGCACTACATCCAAAGTAGCACCCGTCCCCTGTTCATAAATGGGTTGGGTCCTAGGGTTCCTTAGGAAAATCACAGCAGCTTCCCTAGGACAGGATCTGACTTACCCCAGTTATTTAGAGAGCAACATATGGATTAACACATGGACTTCAGAGAGAGAATGAGACAGAAAAGGAGATTGATAATCATAATTAAAAGTCTATGAGACACTCATATACAATGCTTTGTTACCAGGGAAGGTGTATTGTCTCTGCCAGTGGAACTTAATAGCAAGTCATTAGCCATCAAATCACCAATACTGATTTTAAATCAAATAATGTCTCTTTGAGATTTATCTGTAAGAGCTTGGGTGTCTGAAAAATAATGTGCTACTTAATCATTAGACCAATTAGGGGCTGCAGGTTAAATATGCTATGTAAAGGAGAGACACAGCTTTCTGCAAGACAATGGGTCTGGTTCTAATTTCAATTACCAAGAGAGCCTCCACTAAATCCAATATTTGAAGTCAGATCCATGAGATCAGAATTCAGCCCAACCTTTCAGATTTCTATCTTTTTCTCACCCAATGCATAAAGAGAAGAAAACTTCATTACATGTGATCGGCTGTTCTGATACGCTGTTTTAAATGTAAGTTTTTCAAGGTGCGAGAAAGTGAGAAAACCAAAGTGGATTAAAATAAAAACATATACCTTTCTTTTTTGCCTTCTGGTATAGTTTATATATACTCACCTTCCTGTTTATATTGCAAAAATAGACAAAAATGATGAAAATAAAATCACATCCTAGCTAGTACTTTGAAAGGAAGTTTGAGCCTGAAGGAAGTTTCACAGCTGAGCTATAGGCTCCTGGGGAAAGGGAGGCTTTGTAACAGAAGTGCTGCTGACACAACCTTCAGTGCCATGGTGCTGGCAGTTCTTACAATGAGTGCAAGATCTTTCAGTCTGAGAAGTGCTAAAAAAAATAGAAGGCAGTTTGTTTTCGAAGGCATCCCTTTCGATCTTATCAGGTGTAGGTTATAGTTAGGGGGATATGTATTTGTAATCCATGATCTCTCTGGCCAAGCCCTTTTTAGCTCTTCTTATCCAGACAAAATTTCTTTTGAAGGGAGTGAGAAGCTCTGAACAGGGCATAGTTATACATAGCTACACAGAAAAGCCGAATTTAGTGAATATTATGGGGAGGACCCTAACAGCTGCAAACTCCTGCATTGAGGAGGAGAGGGGAGGCTTAAATGAAGCAGTTCCTGTGTTTCCAGCACAGTACAGACTTTCCTATCTTCTACATCACTAAGGAGGGCTCAGCATACTGCAGTAATGCAGAGAGCGTGTCTTGTTTGGTTAGGCTGTACAGACCCTATGCATCCTGTTGTATGGCAGGTTATTACAGCAAACACTGGAGCTCTTTGGTCAGTGGAAATATTCCAGCTAAGGATTTCATCCCAAAGGTCAAACCCAGGAGAGAAACAGAAGAGTGAATGAGAATGAGAATTTACAGAGCTTCATACTACAGCCTCAGTGTTAGGACAGGAGTGTTCAGGTTAGCACAAATGAGGCACATTTTGGTGCCGTCAAAGACACCAAAGCAGCATCAGCTGTCATTTCTCATGCCCTTTTCTCGGGAGTATCTCTAAGCAGTTCAATGTCACCTCACTGATAAGCCACAGCATCCTTCCAAGACACATTTGGCTAAGCACCGCTTTACAGACCTCAAAGTACAGAGGTAGGCAGGAAAGCAAGACGGGTGGCAGGGACACTGGAACAATCTCACATGTATTTAAAGTGAGACCTTTGAGGAGCCCAGTTGGGCCTCCATGAGGAAGCACTGCACTGCTATAATGCGTGCCAGAGTAACATTAACGACCATTCCCACATCCCTTCTCTGCAGCTCTAGTGAGAAACAGCAACACCAGCCACACAGGGACCCCCACTGCTCACTGGGCTTACTGCTTTAGTATTTCATGATCATTTTCCACCACTACCTGCTTGTTTCTGAAGCAGGTTCATGAAAAGCATAAGGAAAAAAATGGATCCGGCCCACAGCAGTGCGTGGCACGTGGTATTAAATCTATTCCCTTTAACGCCACACAGGGGACTTTCATCCAAATGACTTGCCATACATCAGCCAGAGGCATTGTTCCAAGCCTTATTCTTGTAGGAAATCTTTGGGGCTGAATAGAGAGCTGAGCTTTCTTAAATTATAACTATGCACTGCCAAACCCACACTATTTTTCATGATGTGGGCTGTGGGCCTCTTACTCTGCTGTTTGTAATCTAGAAAGTAGAAATTAAACATCCTCCTTACCTGCCATTTAGCCTCCAGTTTCAAAAACACTAGCTTTTGTTTTCTTCACTGTTAACTGTTTCCTTGGTATTTATCCATTTCAGCATTTTTGCTGTGGGGAAGCGTTCATCTTTTGCACTAGAGCTTCACAGAAACCGAAGCAGAGCCTTGGGGGTATGGCTGGGACATGGGCTATGTCTGCAGTGTCAGCTGGCTTAATCTCTGTGGAGGGCCATGGAGCGGTGAAAGCCAGAATGGACGTGCCCTTCCCTCTGCCTAGGGGTTACAACCCCGTCTGCTGCGCAAGCCGCTGACCTCCAGCTCCATGCCATACATCGCCAGCGCCTGGGGAGGAAAAGTAGGCAGCTCTGCCGGAGCTGCTGCCCTGAGGACCTCACTGCAGATGGTCCATGGGAGCCCTCCTGCCTCTTTCTCCTCTTGGCTCCATCCCTTCGGGGAGGAACTGCAGACCTCGAGCTGTGAAGAGGACTCAAGGACGTGGTTTGTCCTTACCTTAGCAGGGAGATGCTGGAAGGAGCCAGCCGGCCAGCTGGCTTCTCCATCAAGTTGCCTCACAGAGGAGTCCTTAAAGCCAGGAAGTGGCCCTGGATCACTGGTGTGGGAAGGAAGGAGCTGCTGGCCAAGCATTTCTGATTTCAGCTTCTAGTGACCCCCAGAATATCACAAATCTTTGCTGAGGGTTAAAATCAGCCCATCAGAAAGATGACTTTTATCCAGTGACCTAAGTTACATTAAAGATTTGGATTTTGGAAAGGCATGAAGCAAAAATGAAGGATTCATACTGCAGATTCCTGTTCAGTATTTATGTCTGTCCACAGGACGCCCAGGAGCTAGTAAATCTGTCAGAGATGTTTTAATAACTCTCAGCTAAAGCCTAATTTACTAATCTGCCAATACAGAAAAGCATTATTGCTGTGGAAAGTAGGTCCACTCAGTGCAAGCATGAATTTTGCTAACTGTGGGAGATTATGGACACAGATAATCTCCTACTTTTGCTGCTGATTTATATTGTTTATTAACTGTTCTCTGTTCCAAAAGCTCGCTCTTGCCACTTGCCAGCTTTTAGGTGGAATTTACAGAGTATGTATAATTACAGAGAGACATCTACACACACAGAACTACATATAAAATTCATGTATGTACCGTTTTCTACATTGCAGAGCGTGGTCCAGGCATTTCCGTTTGAAAAAAAAAAAAAAAAAAAAAAAGTTTTTA
>VXAA01000559.1:65974-89113 GCA_013399115.1 Anseranas semipalmata
CCTAAACTTTTATTCTTTTTTTTTTTTTTCCCCTAAACAGATTTCTTTTCATAATCTGGTCTGTTATAAATAACATAGATAAAAAAGACCTAGGAAGGAGTTGGGCACTGTTGACTTCATGCCATTAAAGCCACTGAGAATTTCAACTCCTGGAGGCCAGCAGGCTTGGACCTCAGTCCTACAAGCTGCCTGCCATGAGCTGCAGGCTCTGGTGGTGGCAGCTGGGTTGTGGTTGCGGGGCAGATGTCAGGGTTGGGCAACCTGAGCTCTGCCACTGCTCCCCGGCATCACCTCGGCCAAGCCACTCAAACTCCCCAGCTCCTCTCCTCACTGCTGCTTTACTGAAGCCCATCCCACCACTGGAGCTGACGGGAGCACGGAGCAAGCGCAGAGGACAGACTGACTGCCACGTTTCTCTGGTTCCCACCTAGTGCAGTGCCAACGTAAAAGCAACCACAGTAGCCTGGCGATGGAGCTCCTCTGCTTCACCACTCACAGATAGCTGCATGATTCACTTAGCAGCCCGCAGACCACAGCCTCTCCTGCTGTAAAAGGCTGCTTCATTGATTTTAGTAAGCACTTCAACCCTCTCCCCAGATAATTTAACCACAGGTGTATTTTATCTCTACATACTTTCCTGGAGTTACACATGACCTTCCCAGAAGCAAATCTGGTTCATTGGGTTTTATCCTTTGATATATTTCCTTATGCAAAATATAGCTTCAGAAAGGTATATTTATCACATTCTCAGTAAAAAATAAAGAGAAAACCACAATTCCTTCTGCAAAAAAAAACCGCCTAGTCTTTCAAAATTTTCTGTACAAAAATTAAACAATCAGCTTAAGTTCTATTTCCTCTTCCCTTCCCCAGAATAATATTAGTTTCTGCTTCCACAAAGCACATAGATCATCCTCAGCAGGAAGCCAGGTAGAGCACATTAGAGAAGAAATGATATAGTGGATTAGGGTTTATGAAGAGAAGAAGCAGTGCCTGGTTGGTCTAACCATGAAACATTGTCTGACTGAGGTATGTTTTATCTTCTGCTACACAGACACCTACTAAGCAACTTATCTTCTTATGGGATATTTTTAATAGCCTTTTTGGAAGCACTGAGTAATGCTTTTCTCAGTGCCATGCAGTGATGCACTTTACTGCAAACCTTTCTAGATTCCAGAGGTGTACAGACCTCAGGAATTTCACATTTAAAATAAATATTTACTCACTGAGACTTGATTAGTTAACCATAAGGCAAAGTACTGCCCCCAAACAATACTTTTTAATGATATGCAGATCTCATTGAAACAGGTAGAAAAAAAAAAAAAAAAGGAGACAAAGTCTGGATCCCCATGCAGATCAAAAGCATACCAGATTTAAGCACCATTTGGTTTGAAGACCTTTTTAAAAACACTCAGTAGTCATAAGCTATAGTTCCAACACAGTTTCACATATCTGGTGCTTAGACAGGAGATGTTCGTGTCTACTATGGCTCACCTCTTGTTCAATGGTAATCACTTCACAAGCGTGCGCAGGGCCAGGACAAAGCAGCATCCTGCAGATACACCCCACAGCTCTGTTTCAAAGATTGCACAATTTATAAACATCCTAAGGACTGTTGGATCTTCTTGCATCTAGGCATAGCAATGAGTTTAGCCATGCATCCAATGAAAAGCAATATCCATGTCCTAGTAAGATTTTTGTGAGGGAAAAAAAAAAAACAACACAAGAACCTCTTATAACACAACCAAAACCACTGTCCAGTAAGAAGTGTGGCCTTGTGTTCCGCCTCTGCTTTCCGTCCTCGCTGACCTTCTTCAAAGTAGACTGTGGACTTCAGACAACAAGGATGCCAGCCACACAGAAGCTGATGAAGGCACTGGGTGGCTCTTGCTCTTCTCCCTTCTGCTTGTGTTCCTGCATGTTTCATGGGGCAATCTTGTGCTGATGCTGATGATAAGTGTGTGAGCTGTACAACACACAGGTGGGAGAGCCGCAAACGATGGGGCAGGTGTACCTGGCTGGTAAGCTGTTTTTTCCCAGGTTTTTCCCTGTTTAATTATAGACACCAAGTGCCCTTGGTCACCTCATACATAGCAGTTGTGACCATGCCTGGAAGAGCACCTTTTCCAATCAAAACAGAAAGGGGCATTTATGAGACCAGCTTTTTCTCATCTTGCTGCTGCTTTGGGGCATGATCCAAAAGCAGCCAAAAAATTGTGGGGTTGGATTCATCCGAGCCAGTTGCCCTCAGCTTGCTTTATCCCCCGTGGAGAGGAAGAGCCGTGTTAGGTTGGTTCGGTTTCCCTTGCTACCGGTTGCTGACACCTTTGAAGCAAACCCTTGGTGACAGGCTACTGCTTTAATTTCCACCTTTGAAATGGGAAAATACTGTTGCCCGTCTCCACCTCCCAAAGGTTATGCAAGATTTAATTCATCCATTCATCTGTTCGTGTAAGGCCAGGTTAGCTCTCCCACCCTTTGTTATGGTGCAGCTCTGTATCATACTCTTTTAGAGGAAATCTTGTGCTCAAACCAGGGCTAAACTCTGCAGTCCATTCAGCAGGAGTGAAAAATCTTGCAGCACCTAAAAAATACATTTCTCTTTCGGCATACTCTAATATGCTCATTCCTCATAAGTGATCGTGTTGTTAGTTCTGCTTGTCTTGAGATCTCAGACATAAGTAAGACATTGCAGGAGGAAGAAAAAGGACCTTCCTGCAGAGATCTGTGTTTGCATTTTTGCTATCACAGTCTGTGTGTGTCGAGGCTCGGAGGCTTTCCCTGAAAGCAGATTCACTCTGAGGAGTATTTTTTTCACCTGCTATGTCTTCATCTTTACAGCTTGTCTTGCTCTCCCTGCGTTCACCCAGGGACTGCCTGGATGCCAGCAAGGCGCCAGTGGGGCTTGCGCTCTGACACCTCCCGAGGGCCTGGGGCTGTCAGCAGGCTGGCACTGGTTGCACACCTCCAGCAGTGCCCGGAGGAAGTGCAGGAAGCACTTGCAATGGTTTCTTTCTAGCTGCAGTCGGTGGTAAGGACACAGGCAGACGGGGAAGCCTGTGCCAGCCCAGCTTCTGGCTGGGACGTGCTGAACCAAACCCTCACAACTGCTTGTCCCCAGGTCTCCTGCAGTGGCTGAGGCATGGGGACGTGCCCGAGGGCGAGCAAGTGCTGCTTTTCCAGCACAGACCCTTTGTAGAGTCTCTCTGGACCTCCTTCCTTCCCTTCTGCCACTTAAAAAGAAGGAAAGCAAGTATCATGTTTTTAACAGAGGTAATTCTGCATCAGTGCTGAGATTTACTGTCTTCCTTCTTGCTATCTTCTTCCCATAAAGCCACCAAGCTGCATCCTTCACCATACACATGCACAGTCCCCACCGGCTCCATTGGGGCTCTGGTTGCTCCATGACCCAGGCTTAGGTGCTACAGAAACCCAGCAAGGATGGGGTCACACGGCTTTGTTCGGTCTTACGTAGGGGTGGGCCCTGGCTCTTGGCAGAGCTCCCCGAGATTGGCTTGTTCCTGCACAGCAAAGCCAGGGAGCATCGCTAATGTGCCGAGTCTTCTCAGCAACAACAAGAACACAATCTTTTCAGCTGAAATTACCGTTGTGAAACTTTTGCTGCCAAGCAATGTAGTTTTATATTTATGTATATTTAAGGTACCACTGAAAGGAAACACACTGACACAAGGAAAACATCCAAGGAAATTATGATGCACGCTAACAATGTTCCAATTAATTAATAGCAAGTGACACGGGAAGGCCACGTGTGATGCGGGACCATCTGCTCGGAGCTGCGGCGTGGGGCGAGCCGGAGCGCGGGAGCCGTGCGTAAGCGAGGGCTCCCTGCCGCACTTTGACGCAGGTGGCTCCGTAGCTGTGAAAGGAGACTTTTGAAGGACATGGGAGTTTACTAATTAAAAAGATAAATCTCCTGAATTGCGCTCCTATAATTACATTGTCATTACAGCAAGCGCAGCTAAATTAACTTACAGGAGCATGGCTTTTGCCTTGCCCCACTGTGTTTACATACAAATCCCTTCGTGTAGCAGCCCCTTGGCTGCTTTGCTGGCTTGTTTAGTACCATATGTTTTGCCCTGTACACTCCAATGGGCAAATCCAGTCATCTTAATAATCCCAGTAACTACATCACAAAGTCCAGAACATCGATTTTGGTCATATGGTGCCCTGTCTCCCCAGTGGCAGGGGAGTCTGACTCACTGTCGGAGCTCAGATCAGCTGTCAGAACTCATCTTTTCTCCTTAAATAATTACATTTGGTATTTTCCTGCTGCAGCAACACACTCAGATCTTTACTTCTTTCAAAGCTCAGCCCTGCTTCCCCACTACTCAGCGTTATGGCTTGGGATTTGCGTGTACAGCTCTTTGTGGCTGTGATTTAAGTGAGGCTGCTTTGCACCACAGGAAGCAACACTGGTTTGTACTGAAGCTGGCTGGGGAGGAAAACGTTCAATCCGGGAGCAAAGGGAAGGAACAGGAGTATGGAAGCCCCGGGTGTTGCAAGGAGGAGCTCATCATGGTTAATGACAGCCAGGTTTCTCCTCCTGTGCCATTTGGGTGATTCTGCCCTCGCTGCCGCCGGCCCGTGAGCCAGCAGGAAGGCAGGGGGCTGCACCGCAACCAGCACCAGGTGGGACAGAGGAAAGGGACGCCTCGTGGAATTGTTACCAAATGCCAGGAAAAAAGCCTCTGACTGCTACTGAAAAATATGTGTAAGACAAACAAAAGCACATTGCTAGGTCCTGCAAAGATAATGCTGAAAAGTTTGAGAGCCTTAAGCCAGTATTTAGCACCACAAAAAAAAACGGTGCTCAACTAGACTTGGCCCAGGGCTGTCCTATAAAGAACCGTTCTGCCAGAGGAAAAGAAAAATGGAAATTCCCTTCTTATAGATGCAGAGGAAAGGGGGAAGACGACATGACTGGTCCGGTCTTTCTGCCCAGAGGCAGGTGAGCACCCCCTTCCCAGGGCTAGATGGAGCAGCCCCCGCTGCCTGCCTCTGCCATCAACAGCAAATGTGAGGCTGGGACTGGCTCCTGCCTCCTTATCTCCCATCAGCAGCCTCCTGATGGAGTGGGGAGGGCAGCCGCTGTTTAAAAGCCACATTAAACTATTAGGGGTCACTGTCTGTAACAACATGAGGGGTTAAGAGTCACGTAAATTTCCATTCCCAAGGCTTTTAAGAGCCTGGTGATAGGGAGGAGCACCTCATTTTATGTCGCTTCGCAAAATAAAATGTCAGTGCATCAACAGCTCCGAGCTATATGTACGTCTTTGCATTTCTTTCTGTTCTGAAATGAAACAAAATAAAAGGAAGGTGACTCTCACTGTTGGCTGGCCCGACACCCAGCTGCACACCAGAAATATCCTGGGTCAGCCAAGTCACTCTGGGATGGAGGGAGACACCCACACCAGCTGCGCTCTGTTGTGGGCACAGGATCTCGGTCCCCCAAGGCAGGATTTTATCCCTCGCATAACATTAGCGATCAGCAGGGTTTCGAGAGGCGTGGGTGAGTCTGCCACAGCTCCACTTTGGGTTCAGTGACAGCAAATGCAAATAATTTCTTCTTTCTCATAGACATTCCTAAGGCACTCAGGGAGCAGGATCATTGTAAAGAAGAGCAGTGTGATCACCACCTCTCCCTTTAACTGGTGGGAAAGTCTCTACACTGCACGCTTCATTGATCTTCCATGCCCATGACGAAAATATGAAGTTTTGCAGCACTGGACATGCACAGGTACCATCAAGTGGGTACTCATGAACACAAATTTCAGTCCCCTTGTTTTCAGGAGCCACAGACAAAAATCAGACCAACAGCAGCTGTGCCAGCCTCTGTCTTCACATTGCTTCTGATAAGTACATCCCAACAGGTTAACAGCAGAGCCCGGCACAAGCTTTTCACCATCAGCTGTACATAACCTGGAGATACCACTGGTCCTGCTGTACTGGTTCCCCACCCAGCAGAGCAGAGACTTTCGTAGTTCCTCTTGCAGCCACTACAATATACTTGCACACAGTTATTGTATCTTTGCATTGCCTGTCAGCTCTCCTCACAAATCCCACACTTAGCACCATACAGATGCAGAATGAAAGGTGGGCTCACATAAAGAAGGAAGAAAAAGTGGCAATCACGGGTGACAAGCCTGCTGTACTGACATGATAGAAATAGGATGCTGGGCTGAAAGCACTCCCTCATTGAAGGCCTTGTTCTTGCTCATTCTTCCTGCCTTCCACAAGCATGAGCAGTGCTCCTGATTCCTCCAGGGCTGTGAGGGCAACAAGGAGCTATTTGGCATGAGAAAGTGCCCAAGGCAGTTTGCTCTCCAGATACCCCTGATCCCTAGAGGACGCACTCTGCAGCTTTACCTGTCCAGGTGGCGATGGCTTCTCCCTATGCCCAGCCCTGCCACCAAGCACAGCTGCCAAGCTCAGCATTGCTGACTCCCGCAGGCTGTGCCAAAACATCAGCCAGAACATCCCAGCTTCTCCTGACTACTCACCATGACCCATCGGTGTCGTAGGCTTAGGAACCAGGGATCAGACAGGCAGGCTCCTCCTGCAAAGCCAGCCTCCAGGGCTTGCTTTCTCCTCCCATGCAGCAGGGTAAGGGCCCTTACCCTTGGGGGGTAACCCCAGGCCCATCACAGGAGAGAGCTGCAGAAGTAACCACCCTGCCCGCAGGCATGCATGGTGACCAAATCCATCCCTGTTGAAGACTGAGGTGCAGGATCTATTTTCTAACAAAAAAAAAAAAAAAGAATTTAAAAAAAAAAAAGAATTTAAAAAAAAAAAAGAAAAAAAGAAACACACACACTCACACACACACACAAGCCTTTCCATGCCCAGCATCATCCTGTGAAGTAAGCCATGCATTTAAGTATGGCTTCAGGCCTGGGTATTCTCAGACTGGATTTTTTACTTATAGCATTGCTTCTGTTTTCACTCCATGTATTTTCTGCACTGTAACCCTGGCAAAGGAAGGAGTGACAAGGTCACATGCCTGTCCTGCTCTTCTGAGCTGCATCAGGGGCCTCCTGGAGAGAATATCTTACTTAAACCTTTGATTTTTAGCATATCGTCCTTCTTTTTCGTTTCCTGAAAAAGTATTTGTGTTTTTTTTTTCCTGAAGAAGGAGCGTGTCTGCATTGTTGTCATGGAGCAGACTTCCCTATGGGCTGATGTGGCTGGGCTCTGTGCTGCTGCAGCTGCCTGATTACCACTGCTAAAGCCAGTTCTACTCGTCCTGGCCTGGGTATTCGCACCCTAGGAGCTGTGGCCATGTCTGCGCAGATGCTGACTAAGGTACTGCAGCACTAAGGTACTGAGTGCCCAGTCGGGCACCGCAGGACTGCGCAGCTTGGTGGCACGGGGAGCAGCCCCAGCAGGCATTTGGGTTCCTGAGTTCAAAGTGAGAGCAGGGCCATCTCCAGGAGATGTTGGATGGCAGCAGGGCAAGAGCGTAGTCACCTTCTCCCTCCCCCGGGGGGAGGCCAGACCACGGGCTGTGACGTTCAGGTGAGCAGAGGAGGCACGCCGTGCTGCAGGATTTCCACCCCTCTGTCCTCCAGTGGCACCAGCACCTCCTGGGGCTGCCCATGGTGCAGAGACCCAACGGTGATGCTGGAGCATCCCAGCACATCACAGTGGTCTTTGCGAAGCCCCAAGAAAGGGTTTCCAGTACGCACAAAGCTCTGCCTTGAGTGCTGCCTGTGGCTGTTGCTTGCCAGATCACACAGGGAGACTAGCTCTTCTCAGATCTATTCAGTTTGCAGCCTGTATGCTCACAAGCACCTAGATAAGCCATTGTGCCCCTTCTCATAAGGCTTTTTTAAGGACAGAGTACAAAAGAGTCTGGAATGTGTCGGAGACCTATACCAGAACTGACATTTTGGGAAGAAAAAGGCTGGAGACAAAACTGTCTTGATTTTGTAAACACAAAACTGCACAGAGCTGTCATGCCTTTGCTTCACTTAGCCAGCAGCAGTGTGCTGGAAAACATTTTTTGCCTTCAAAAATTTGCTACAGGTGTGCAGAGCTCAATAATTAAGAACAATGCCATACTCGAGATACATCCAACAAACCTTGATTACTATAGATGCTTCTCCTCAATTTAAAACCAATTGAATCTATACCTAAGAGCAATAACACAGAAATATTTTAGGCATATTTTAAGCTGAACTGATATCATTATTTCTTGCTGAGACTGCCTTATGCTTTCCGGTCCAAGACCCTTTTGTCAGCTGATTATGATTTTGACAAATGCTCTAATTCTTTAGGTCCTGAAATTTTCCATGCTCTTGTATCCTCCCCACAGTGAGGGAGAACTTCAGCAAAGAAGCCAAATTTTCAGAAAAGAAACCCCCCAAATAGAAACAAAAAAAAAAAGCATAGCCAAGCACAAGTGTCCAGCTAAAAAATTACCTGCTTTTGGTTTGGTTTGCAGAACCCACAGCAACGTAGTTCAAAGTCAAAGCCTGAAACCTGCAGCAAGAGTTGCCTTTTGTCAGGGACAGTTCTGATTTTATCATTCTCATTTAAAAAAAAAAAAAAAGGAAAAGAAAAGAAAAGCCGCCTCAGTTTGACCACAATGTCAGTTTAACCAAGCTCATGGAAGACTGCTAGCTGCTCAGTTAGCCATAAGCAGGGTCTGGCCCAGGGAGAGCATGATGTTCCCATGGTGGTGGGTCTGTGGTGAACCCTGTCCCCCACGCAGCATCTGGCTGCCTTATGAAAGCATCTTGCCCATGCTGAGGAAGAAACTGGGGGACAACACTGGCCTCAGCTGCAGCAGATGACACAGCCTCCACAGCCACTGCCCCCCCAGTTACCTCTCCAGGAACATCCTTCTTTGGGTCACGGGCACCAGAAATGAGCAGCTTGCCTCTCCTGGCTTCTCCAGCTGCCCTGATTCCAGTGCAAGAAACAAGGCCAGGGTAGGGGTTCCAACACCAGCCTTGATCATCTGCACATGAGCACTTTGCATGCTCCCATGGCCAGCGGGGTGCCATGCAGTGTCAGGGCATGGTTCAGTGGCAGGGATGGCTTCCCATAGGCAAAGCCTGCCCAGGGGCAGGAGAAACCTTCAGTGGGAGATACAAGCAGTGTTGTATCCTTTGCATCCTTTGTCATCCTTTTAGATGTCCCTGCGCATCACAGCTAAAACTTTGGTGGTCTCATGGCTGGGTACAGGCAGTGCGAGGCTGGGAGGGCACAGCACGACTCCAAGCAAAATGGGCAAGAACAGTTGGTTGGGACAAGGAGCAGGGCAGGAGGGAAACCTAGAAGATTGCATGCTTCCACACACTTTCCCTGCACACATCTCTACATGCAGAAAACAAGAGATTCAAAGCGCAAAGTTTGGGTACTCAAAGTCTAGAAAATGCTTGTGTGAACCCGTCTGCTCCCTTTTCTTCACATGTTCATTGCATCCAATCTCCAGAAACATTTATTCAGTCCCTGTAGCACACAGTATAAGAACACCTTGCAGATGAGTTGTGGCTGGGAAGAGCAGGAGTCTCTGCTGGTGAAGAAGCTGCATAGTGAGAGGGAGGAATGGGACTTCAGGAGGAAAAAGAGCAACTTCCTTGGGTTAACTGGTCTGAACACTGTCCAGGAGCACGAGATGTGAGTCCAGCCTTTGCCACTAGATCCCTGCACAGAGCTGGGTGAGTCACTTAACCCGAAGGTCATCAGAGTTTCTTGTTTAATGCATACCCAACTTGAAATTTGGGATTGGTTTGCAGCAGAGATGAGCCCTTAGAACCACGAAGCTTTTCCTCCTTCTTCCCCCTCCTCAGTCTCACAAGGTTGTACTGGAAAGAAATTCATTGATGTCTGAGGTCCTCCTGTGCCATGGCGATGAGCCCCATAGAAAAGCCTGGAGGAAATGAATAGCTCCAGCCTGACAACTGTGCTTACACAGCAAACAGCAAACAAGGCATGGGGCCACGTAGCCAACAAAACACCAGCCAGCTACTTCTGAAGCCAGTTCTGACTTTTCCGTGCACTCAAGCAGGCAGGGGTGCGCAGGAGCAATTTAAAACCTCCCTTCCTTGCAATGCCTGCAGGAAATCTGACAGCGATGTGGAGTCTGGAGCTTTAGGCTCCTAACTGCCTTCTTGATGGGCCCTTTCTTCCTCTGCTCCCCCGTCCTTGTACTTAGATCCTTCGTTTGCCTCCTCTACCACTCTGGGGCAGAGACGGGGCAGGGGATGGCTTGTGTTGATACAGATCTGAGAGCAACAGCCACAAACAAGTTTCAGAGACTATTCCAATGTGTGTACTAAATGAGTGGGATAATGTAAACATGCACACAAACTTTGTGCCAGTCTTCTCTCTTGCTTGTGTAGTTTCCTCCTTGCCTACTGTTTTCCCGCTTTGCTTTAATGAGGCTGCAGCTCTGCAATACTTTAACTCAGCTCACCCAGAGCTCTGGCTTGCTGCCAGCCCAAAAATGCCTTGTGATGGGAGAGCTGACAAGGCATGGGAATGCAGCAAGGGGTGGGCATGGGAGTGGGTGGCAGCTTCCTGTGCCGCTTCCAAGCAGCACACAGCGATCTCCTGGGCTCCTCACGTAACACCTTGGGCCACACTTTCCTCCCATGCTCCCTGACACCCCCAGAGCCCCCTCTGAACAAAACCCCAGACAAGCAGCCAGGGAGGCTTTTCAAGGGATGTGCGTGCTCTGAAGTGGAAACGGCATCTCGTCTGCATTTCCCAGGGGGTCGGGACGTGAGAGATTTCACATTAAAGAGGAGAGCAAGCTGGGGCACGCTGACAAAAAGCCATTTTTCCCTTCCAGACTATCAGCAAAAAGCCATCCCCTCGCAGTCCCTTGCTGCCCATTCACCTGGGTGTGCTGCTCCATCCTGGCATGATGGAGCACAGTCAGCCATGTTGCTTCACAGGAAGCAATTTTGCCAGCGTGCCTCGTGGTGCTGTGCCTCGGCATCACCAAGAGCTGTGCCAGCACCTGGCGTGGTGGCTCTGCTCTCATTCAGACCCCGACTTTGGGACGGATTCTCAGAAATACTTAAAGGTTGCACTTTATGGACAAGAATCTCAGGCTTTCTTTAAAATCACCCTAGGTACCTGCTGTAAACCCTTAGGTTTCTAAATACATTTGTAAACATTGTCCCAGAGGTCCTTAAACAACAGCAACACCCCCCCTTCCCTAGCTAGCTCCCAGGCGTTTCGCAGAGTGACCCTTGGCAGCTCCCAAATGCACTGAAATGCGTTGCCCGGGCTCAGATTTTTAAGGGAACAAAACAGCAGCTGAGAACATCAGTTACAGCAAGGGCTGTTTTGGCAACACATGGAAACTCTGGGTTAGGTCATGTGCAAATGGCACTTGTGCAATTACTGCTTTAGTTACAGGCTGAAACGTGGATATCTCATGCAAAAAGGACTTTTTTTTTTTTCGGACTAAGTATTTTAAGAGATTTCTCGGTTGAAACTGGAGAAGAGGGAGACAATGTGAAGGGGTTATCATGACTTGATGAAGCGGTGGTGCTGTCACATCACACATCCCATGTGAGAGGTTGGGGAGGAGCAGGGGAACATGGCAAGAACTGTCTCCGGCAGAGACCACATCCCCAGACACAGCCAGCCAGGACCATGTGTGTTGGTGCATAAAGCACTGTCAGGCTCCAGCTGTGCATGAAGTTCCTCCCAGAGGTGCCATTACAGCAGCCTTTCTTACCAGGAAAATGCTGTGGCTTTAATCCAGCAGAGAGGCTGGCGGCAACGCAAGTCAGGCAGGGGGAGTGGGATCCCTTCGCACCAGTGAGAAGAGAGAAACAGGACTTTTGCTTTCCTCAGTCTGAGCAGGAAGGTTGGCCTTGCACAATGCATCACAGCGAGGTTTTGTGCTGCTTTTCTTTTTCTTTTCAATTTTGGTAGTGCAGTGGCAGGGTCCAGACCACACCAAGTTTACAGGAACATCCATTACATAGCCCATCGCGCAACCAGGCTGGCCGGTGAAGCTGCTGATCCATCGTTTCCCCTGTGTGAAGGATGCCTACGCGCTGCCACCGGGAGGTCCCTGTCTTGATTTTTGTGGCTGGCCATACCACTGTAAGGAGTGCTGGGCTTGACGATGCCTGCTTTTGCGCAGGGTGAGCAGGATCGTTCCCCCCATGAATACCCTCAAGGTGTTTGTTTCAGGGAGGCTGCAGCTGGGGCCGGCCCCAGGCTGGCCCCCAGCCAGCACCGCAGCCTCAGTGAAATCACTGCCTCAGCGGGATGAAAATAAAGTGGCCGGCAGAGAAGCACACAAAACACTAAGATCTAGTTCCAAGAATAATCTCCTTTTATTCCTTTTTTCCCCCTTTTTAACAGCAGTATATTAATGGCAAATATCCATGAAGCTATTGTAGTAGATATGAGCCAAATATACACCAGAAATCTGCGTCACAAAACTATTCCTAGCAAACGCTGTTTCTATCTTGCCTTTCATTAAAGGTATCCATCAATGTTCCTGCCTGCCTTTGCTGCCTCTCACACAGAGACCCCGTCTTTCACCCCCAGAGCACACAGATGCACAGCGGGGTGCAGGATCAGGCCTGCAGGACGGTGCTGGGAGGCAGGGAGGGAGCTGGGAACCAGAGTACATTTCCAAATCCTGTGGGGGCTGCTGCACAGAAAATGTATCTATCTCATCCAGTCCTGGCAGGAAAGGGACAAAGGAATGAAGGTCTTACACAGAAGAGTGAAAGAGAAAGAAGCCTGAGTGAACTCAGGGCTGTGTCACAGCACCTCCTCAGGATGAGCTTTCTGTTTCATTTTTTGCTTATTTATTTTTTACCATTCAGGTTGCATTGATGCATGCCCTCAGCATTGCCACTGCGTTTCCTGCTGCAGGAGCTGGCATCCAGCTCCAGGGACACCAAGTCCCTGTGGGAACCGCGTCGGGCAGAGACCCTGGAAAAGCACAGGGCCAAGTGACTCACAGGCATAAGAGCAGCTCCATAAGTAACTGCTATGTGTAACTGGGTAAAGGGGACGTGAATCTGTTGTTTGGATAATGATGACCCTTCCTCATGGCCTTACACAAAGCACCACTGAAACCTCACAGAATCAAACTACTGTCTAGTTTTTCACAGCTCCCACTCTGAGTAATGAGCTACCCAATATGCACAACCTTCCTGAGATGGCATCCCTCCTCCTCTCCATCACACACCATTGGTGTCCAGCCATGCCTCAGCAAATTTCCCCTTCACCGCTTTGTGAAGGCTGTGCCTGGCTGCAAACAGGTCCAGGACCACTGGAAGGACATGGTGCTGCAGCCCATATCGCCCATCCCTGACCGAGGGTTTAGGATTGTGCAGCAAGGATTTCTGCCACCTGACTCCTGCCAGGAAAACAGCCCCGGGGGCAGGAAGGCTTCCAAGCGCTGGGCTTCCAGGCGGTGGCTTCCCTGAGGCTACGTGCTCGGCCGTACAGCACAGGCGGAGAGGCAGGGTGACCAAATGGGGACGCGAGGATGGGGAACACGCCAGTTCCCCCCCAGGCTGGCCTGTTTCTGTATTTTCCCCCATGCCTTGGGGGTCATATGGCCACCTCTCCCTGGGCCAGGAGTAACACTTGGGTTTGAGCACTGGAGGCTGGAACTCACCTCTCTTCTTTTAGAGGTCTGAGGTCTAGTTGTGCAAGTCTTTGCTAGTCCACATGGGCTCCCTGAACAGCTGGGGAGAACTACGTCATCTATTTTGACAGCCTATTTTGTGAAGGTGACCTTGGGTGAGCTGGTGAGAGAACGAGCTTCAGAAAATAAGTCTAAGAAGTTAGGATGGTCTCTGCAGGTAAAAGAAGATTAAATGTGGGCTGTTGTCTCTGATGTCTCTGAAACCTCCACTCAGTTTGTTACCCACCACCAGCATCATCATGGGAAAGGGAGTACACAGTGACAAAATAAGCTCTATGTATTGGACACTCTTCTTTACCTCCTCTAAAAGAATCAAGAACAATTAAATGACTGCACAATCAAGTAGCATGGAAAAAAAAAAATGACTGCAAAATCAAGTAGCATGGAAAAGAAAAAAAAAAAAAGACTGAAAAAACAAATAGCATGGAAAAAAAAAAAAAAAAAAAAAAGAGGCTTCCAAGTTTTTCTGTTCTCTAGAAGACCTGGGGACACTTGCTGTGTTAGTGACAGACCAAAATGCTTTCTATTCATCTTGGGAAAATGGCGTTACACAGCAGATAAACTTAAGAGAGCAACCTGTGCGGGTGTAGTGTTGCCATTGCAGCCACATTGGCATGCACAGCAGAAGAAAGTCATCAGTAAGTCCACTTAAGGGGAGAAAGGCAAAATCCAGGCCAATTAGCTTCTGAAGTAGCTCAGAAAACCTGGCAGCTGCACAAGAAAAGTCAGGAGAAACACCAGACTGCGAGGGATCAGCTGTAAGAAACAGAAGCCAGTATGAAAATCTTCTCAATCCTTCTCTAAATAAGACCTTGGGAACAGAGTTAATCTGTATAATATTGATCTAATGTAATAATATTGCTACTCCTGAGTCTATAGCCAGAGAGGACTGGCTGTGCAGGGGCCTGGGGAAGAGCTGCTGTGAGCCTGCAGCCATCACAAGGCAAAGCATGGCCCAGCTCCTGGTCTGCTCAGCACCAACGTGCCCCTGGGAAGAGCTGGCTCCAGAAGTGGAGACAAGAAAAGCAAGGCTTTGGGTACGCAGGTGGATCAATTTCTCATTATCCAGCAGGTGGCAAGGCAGCAAAAGCTGCTCCTTGGTGTTCTTCCCCGACTTTGGACTCTATGCTCACTTTATAGCCCAGTCTGGCTACATCAGGTTTTGTTCTTCCTGGCCTGCCGCTGAGTATAGACACCTGAGCAACCTTTCATGGTGGTGACATGGTCTTCTCTCCTCTTTGCCATACGTCTTCCACTGGCAGCGTCCCTCTCCTGCACCCTCCCTAAGGGCTGGCGGCACAGGGCACCTTGGGCTCTCATTCCAACAGCGGGAGCAGGAGGTGCTGTGTCTCACCACTCTCCATGGAGCTGCACTTGGGGAACACACAGTGTCCTCGACACTTCTCCTCCAAGCTCTTCCATGAGGGGCCCAAGTGCAGCACAGCTATAGGGTGACTTCGCAGGGAGCAAATATGTTGTGACTCAGAAAGACAAGTTGAAACAAGGGAAACCAAGAAGGAAGAGCTGATGGGTGGACAAAGCCAGTGAAACAGAGAAGAGCACGAGGTACACACCACAGACGTGCACCCTTCATCCCGTGCTGCCCAGACACCAGGCCATAAGATGGCATAAGTCATAGCTACCTGAAGGCCGCTGTAATTTATTGAGGGCTGCCAGTAATCCTATGAACAACTGCAGCAGCTATTACTGCAAAAGAAAAGGAAACCCCGTGAGCAATGTCTCCACTGTCAGGCAGGAGGAGCAAGGTGGGAGAGCAGTGCCTGCTCTGTGGCATTTTGGGAACCAGTATGGCATTTTGCCATGACTGCACTGCTAATGATGGGCTGTTGTCTGCATCTCAGCCTTGAAAATACTGGTTGGCTTCGGCTCCTGGGCTGTTATATCACTCTGATGGCTCTCACGCTCGCGGGATGCTGGCCTGCAGCATGCACCCAGGCAGAGAGGTACTTCACACCACTCACCCCAGCATGTCAGCACAAGCGACGTAAGGAGATATGACTCAGGCTGAAATTGAGGTGTTTACCTTGGGGAAACTGCAAAGAAAAGAACAGATTTAGAAAGCTTTTAACACCATAAATGAAAGGCGAGCTCACCACAACACAGCTCAGGGTAGGGGCTGGGTGTGGGAGTTTCCCGGAGGGGAGGACGGCAGGGGTGAGCATGGCGTTTGCAAGGACAGGAGCAGCATTTCCCCACCAGCCCCACGGTAGGCAGAGGCAGGCGGGGTGCAGCTGTGGGCAGCCTCCCCCATCACAAGGACGAGAGGGGCAAACTGCACCAGCTGCTTCTGGGGTGGAGTAGTCGCTTACTGATGGTTGCAGAGAGAGTGACTTGGTAGAGCCGTACAATTTTCCAGGATGGCGGGATACAAGGGATCTCAGAGCTGGGGCGTTACTTGCTGTGATGGTGTTTACCTGTGCCCTCACTGGCCTGTGCCTCCAGCGCTGGGTGTTGGCAGCTCCTTCAAATGATGCAGGCATCCCCTGCAGAGCCCCTGACGTTCACCTGCTCCTCCTTGCTGGTGCAGAGGTTAAACACAGAGAGCCCTCCCACATCCCTGCACTCTGCTGAATGAGCACTTTGTGGCTTCCATTCCCCGAGGACTTTCTTTGCTGATATTGGAAGCGCTGTTTCCTTACGAGCACAAAGGGCTGCTGTGCTTTCTGGGGGAGAGGGACAAACAGTGCCTGGCAGGTCTCTGGGGGACAGGAGGCTTGCTTCACAGAGGAGAGGCAGGCAAGAAAGTAAAGGCATGAGTGACAGCCTGGCTATCAGGCCTGAGGAGGAGAGGTCCCTCAGCCTTGCTTCAAAGAAATAACTCAGAAAACAGCAGAGAGGAGCAGGAGCAGTGACCTCGAAGGTGCCTGTGCCTTTGCAGAGGCAACACCAGTAGGAAGGAGGTGAGAAGGGCTTGGGAAGAGCTGAGCATTTTTCACACTGTGTTTAAGTGATGCTTGGTGCCTCCAGAGCACCGCATTTGAAATGTTCACGTCTTTGTGAGCTGTTAATGAGCTTCACACCACTCGGGTGAGCTAATTATTGCAGCCTTCATTTATGGATGAAACAAAACGTGGTTGTGAATAAGCTGCCTGTAGGTCCCAAGGAAGGTGGTGAGCAGAGCCACTGCTATGGAACCCCTCTGAGGCTCAGTGCTCCCCTGCAGCTGGGGTGGCTGGCTATGGAGGGCTGGCTGGTGATATTCCCTGGCTTGTGCACACTTGTCTGTGTGCATCTTCATCCCATAGTGGGTAGCACTGAGGTGCCTTTGGCAACTGAGAGAGGGTGAGAGTTCGTACAGATACTGAGAGAGAGGGAAAAAAAATTGGCCGAAGAAAGACAAGCAATTGCAATTTTGAGGAAAAACAATAACAATTTTAACAGCAGTTGACATCCTGTTTGGTAAGATAGTAGGAATATTTGTTATCTTTTCTGCCAGAATGTCCAGGTCCTGGTTTATTGATGTTATCTTGAAGATGACAGAAAAGCGCATTAATCTGCCTGAAATGAGAATCTGGGCTTTCAGAACAGCAGTTGATGCCTTCTAAGGGACAGAGTGGTTGAAATCAATCACATTTTATAACTCACAGCAGTCAGTTTCTGTAAGCAACTCAAAGACCCAACTGCCCCACCGCTACCACCTCCTTCAGCATCTCCTCTGCTGTTATATGCTCCAGCCCCTAACTGTCTTGGTAGTTGTCTGCTGGACTTGTCCCACTCTGTCCAAAACTGGACGCTACATTGCATACATGGTCTCACAAGTGCCAGATGGAGAGGACCAATGTCTTCTCTTGACCTCCTGGTGTGCTCTTGCTAGCACAGCCCAGCGTGTGGTTAGCAATCATCCCTGCCAGGGAGTTCTGCTGACTGCTGTGCAACCTGCTGCTCACCAGGAGCCCTAGTCCTTTTCCACAGAGCTGCTTCTGGGGGAGTTTGTCCCCAGCCTGTGCTGTTTTATGAGCTTTCTCTGTCCCAGGTGCAGGTCTGTGCTGGTCTTCACGAGGTTTTTGTCAGTCCATTTTCTCAGACTGTCAAGGTCTCTCTGAATGGCACTGCTAACCTTGCTGCGGTTTAGCCCGGCAGGCAGCTCAGCACCACACAGCCGTTCGCTCACCACCCCCCTCCCAGTGGGATGGGGGAGAGAATCAGGACAGAAAAAAAAAGTAAAAGCTCGTGGGTTGAGATGAAGACAGTTTAATAGGACAGAAAAGGAAGAAAAATAATAATAACAATGATGATAATAATAATAATAGAGTGTACAGAGCAAGTGATGCACAATGTAATTGCTCACCACCCACTGACTGATGCCCAGCCCATCCCCGAGCAGCAGCCCCCACCCCACCACAGCCACCCCAGATTAATTGTTCAGCATGATGTCATATGGTATGGAATATCCCTTTGGCCAGTTGGGGTCAGCTGTCCTGGTTCTGTCCCCTCCCAGCCCCTTGTGCACCCCCAGCCTCCTCGCTGGCAGGGCAGCACGAGAAGCTGAAAAGACCTTGGCTCTGTGCAAGCACTGCTCTGTAACTGCCAAAACATCAGTGTGTTATCAGCATTGTTCTCATCCTGAATCCAGAACACAGCACCATACCAGCTACTGGGAGGAAAATTAACTCTATCCCAGCTGAAATGAGGACAAACCTCCAATTGAGTGACCACTCCCCACCACCCTAGTTTGGTGTCATCCACAGATTGTTGAGGGTGCAGTCCATCCCATCATCCTAGTGTTGATGAAGATGTTAATCAGTATCAGCCCCAGTATCAACCCTTGAAGACGACCACTCATGACAAGTTGCCAGTTAGTCTTTGAGCTGTTGACCACTACCCTTTTACCCTGATGGTCCAATCAGAAGAAGCTGTCTTGATGCTCTTCTATCCTCTCTTTCAATTTCTATTTTCCTCCCTGTGTAGTCTTTCACCTGGTTAGTATTGCAAGTGAAGGTGGGGAAAATGCCTGACAGAATGTGCAAATGTATCCCAACATCACACGTTTTTCCTTTAAAGTAACATCTCTGTTTGTATGTCTGGCAGCACTGCCTGTGTAATTCCCTTCTGCTTTATTAACACCATCATCAGGAGACATCAAAAATTCCTAAGAAATACAAAAAACTTGAGAGCAGTCTCAGCAGGCACCAGCCTTACATACAATGCACATGCTGTATTGCTAAAGCCAAAAGGGGTTGAACATTAGTTCTTAACAACTTATTTACATTGATACATACAGAGATCCCAGTGTTGTTGTTTATCAGTGATCTGAGGACAGCAGAAAACCAGCTTCCCTCAGGTCTGACCCCCAGGGGCTGTCTAAAGCACTCAGCTCTGTGCCACACTGGGTCCCACACTCCCACCGGTATCATTAATGCTTCGCTATCGTGGTGATGTGGGGCAGAGCTGAGGAAGAGCAAAGGTGCCAATTAGTGCCAGGTGGGATGCGAGCACCTGCCCAATGTGACAGGGACTCGGGCGTTGTCCCTGCTTGTCTGCTGAAGATGTTGACGTGTGCTACACATGTTGATGCGTTCGCACAACGCCTGCCTTGCTGGGCGCACCGATGGAGCTGATGGCAATCCAACCTGCCTGCTGTCGGACGTGCAGCCGCAGCCTGAGCTGATGGCTCTGATACTGTGCCTCTGACTCCTTCTGTCAGCAAAAAGTGACAAGGACAGCACCCTGGTAAAATCCAGAGGCATAACAGAGAGAAAAAAACACTACTTGATATGTCTGATTTGTTTGTGTATGGCAGCTCTTTACCATACGCGGCTACTCTGCCTGTGCTTCTGAAGTGCAAGGCACTGAGGTATTAAGCACAACCATTTTACTCTATGCTTTCAACAAACTTCTCCTTACCAAAGATACACCTGTTCTATACCAGGCTGAATCCAGAGACTTAGAGGAACTAATTTTCAGCTCATGCTATGCTCTGAATCAGTTCTGAGCTAGCAAAGGCCCATTGTCCCAGCCCTCTTACCCAGGGCACACAAGGAGAAATGCAGGAGAACGGGGACAAAAGCCTCCCCTCGCCTGGGTTGGTGAGTGCTCCGCAGCCGGTGGTGTCAAACACAACCATCTCCTCGCCTCGGCTGTGTCAGCCTTGGGCTGCTTTGAGGCAGCACACGGGGAAGTCCAAGTGCTGAGATCTGGGGAGGACATGTGAGGGGACGCAAGGAGATTAATGCAGGCATCAGCACGCAGGTGCAGCTGCTGTGGATCAAACCTCAGCCAGCTCAGACACACACACCAGCCTGCTGCACACACTCAGCCTGAGAGCTGCTCTGAAAAAGAGGCGTATAATTAATGAATTACTCAATAAAAATAGGCACTTGGGTATTGTTTGTTGGTCACCAGTCATCATATGGAGTCATCATATCATATTTACCCAACACCGCTAAAAAGATACCAGTGGAAAGACCTGCCCCCTCCCTGTCCTGCTTGCCATTGGATTGACTGTCGACACCAGCAGAGATGACATCAGGCTCAGGGCCTGCTGCTTACCTGCAGGGCCAGCGGCTTTGTCTTTTGGGAATTGCCAAACCAGTCCAGACATTTGCTTTGGGGAAATACTTCATTTGCACATAGACCTGGTTTTTCTCAGTCAAGCTGGGTGCCTTGCAAACCCACACAAGAACACAAAGTAGTGCCCAGCCCTTTCTATCTCTTGCTGTCATTGGTAAAGAGATGCCAGATCCCCATCTCTTTCCAGCAGCAGCAGCTTAGCGAAGTGGAGCCGATCATTCCTCTGTCCAATGCTCCCATTCCCACCTGCACAGGAGGATCAGCTCCACAGCCCATGAGCCCGAGGGCTTCTTAGAAGGTAGTAAATATCTTGTTACTTCTGCGTCCTGGTGCCTCACAGCTGAGGCTGCAGTAACTAAACATTTTAATCCTTCCCACTATCTTTGCCTTGAAGGATGTTGTAATATTCCTTAATAAGTTTTGATGTTGATAAGATCAACGTGCTCTTGAATCCAATCCTCTCATGCTCTAATGCTCTCACACAAATGTAATATTCAGGAAACTGAGTAATATTAGCAATATATAGCCCTAATTCAAACTGTTTAGTGTAAGGTGGATCTAAATTGAGTTTCTGAACCCGGTTCTTCATTAAATGCAGCTAGGACCAAAAGGAAGTTGCTGGCTCACTTTCAAGTAGCCATGCTAGAACTTGGGCTTATGAGTTTTGAGTCCCCTTTATCAAACCCCTGAGTGCACAGGAATTTGTTGGCTCTTTCCAGAGCAACAATGGTGATTGTCTGCACTCAGTGTTTTCTGACAAGTTTATTATGCCCACGGTAGCATTTTTAATATATGACTTGATTTTTTTCATGACTTTGTTTCTGCTTCATCAAGTGGAGTTAATTACATTATTTATGGCTCAAACCCAGCCAGAGTTTTCAGTGTGTATTACATGGACTTGGTACACACAATTTCTCCAGTAATTAAATAATTGTTGTGGATGGGGCATGCCTGCAAACGTAATGCTTGGAGTACCTCTGCTCTCTTTGCCTGCCTCATTATGCAGAAACGTGTCTTGTCATATCACATATCAAGAATTGAAGATGCCTGTACAAATTTGGAAAAGGAATGGTGAGTTGCCATATCATCTCAGGCTGTAAGCACGTCAGAGGCTCAAACTGACCACAAGTCATTGGGCTTGAGGCAAGAGAAACTCTTTAGCCTTGTTTGACACCAGAGGTCAGACGTGGTGGCTGCTGTGCTCCTTTCAAGGTTGATCATTTATGAATCAGCTATTGTTCTCGAAGGAGAAACAACTTTACTGCTTTACAAGTGACTCATGGGAGATGACCCTCTCCTGCTGAGAATGCAGATGTCCTCGTGGAGGTTAAGGCAGTGCTGTATGAAGGAAACCCTGAGTTCACCAGAGGTTGTTGCATGGCAGCACTTAGGGAGAAATGCCAGACCTTATGGTGTATCTATAGCTGAGTGTCTTCTGCCTCTGTATCCCGGGTAGGACTGAATCAGAGCCCAAGCTGGGATCACCACTTCCATTCTGAGAATAAAGCGAATATATTTTGGCCAGGCACACTTTCCCCATGTCCCCTTTTTTGTGTGTCCATTACACTAGGTGGCAAAGGAGCTTGCCCAGCAGTGTCCTGCAAAGACTCTTGCTTTTTATTTTGAGGTGTTTTGAGTTCTAAGCTGGTGTTTTAGAGCTCCCTAATTTTGCACACCTACACCCCCTGCCTGGACCTCTCTTTCAAGCATTACCCCAAACCCTACTACTCTCTGCCCATCCCTCTCTTACAAAAGGATGATTGAGAAGAGCCGGTACAAGCTAAAACTGGTAAAGTTTCCTGGGGGAGTTATTCTGGCACAGGAAGAGACCTGGGCCATGGGACCTGGCCAGCCTGAGAAGCAGCACAATGTACAAAGGTGAATAGCTCCTCACAGATGAAGAAAATAAAATTCTGAATCAGTAAAAGAAGGGCCCTAAATTTATTAAGCTGCATGATAAATTGTACCTGCAAGGGATTCACAGTGATTATAGCTATTATCTCACTGGTATCACTTCAGGTATTGCGTAGGAAGCTACTTGATTGGGAAGAGAGATGATTATTTTTTGAGGTTATTCTGGTTGTTTCACCTACCTTACCATACCTCATGCTGTTAAGCAATGTTGAAGGAAATTGTTAATGTTGTACCACAAAGTCAGAAAAAAAAAAAACAAAAAACAAACAAAAAAAAACAACGAAATACAGAGTCTGCCCTTAGCTGTGTTAGTTCTGCACTTCCACCTGGCCAGCCCCTGCACTGTGGGAGGCTAAGGCCCCGGGACGAAAACCATGTGTGACCAGACCACAATGCACCCATGTCTCCAACAGGGCAGAAGCAGCCAAAACTCTGGCCATTCCTTTCTTCTGGGAACCCTGTGAGCTTAAACCTGCACTTTTCTACATGTTTAAATGGAAGAGGGTTCAAACAATTTATTCCATTAGACAGCAGTGAGCCCCCCCTCTCGCTCCCCCATTTCCCTCTGTAGGGCTGGGCTCCTGTGCTCAGCAGCAGTGGTGCTCTCCAGACCAGCACACCGATGGCAATGCCCACTGCAGTGAAGGGTGCTACTGCTGAAAGGCAGCCCAGATGCCCATGCCATGATCTAACTGCTTGAAAGGTTGGGGGGATGCAGGCAGGCTTAGCTCTTTCTCCATTCTTCGCCATCTCTGTACCTGCAGGTGCTGAAACCTGCACCTCGCAATTGCCACTTTCACTTATTATTTTGGGATGATGCCGACTTTGGAGAAGGTTAATGAAGGAAAATAACACCCACAGCGGTTTATAAGTGAGCTAATTCTAAAACAGATTTTTTGTGGGTGAAGACAAGGTATATCTGTAGATCAAGATCTCTCCAGATGCCAAATTCTAACCATCTGCTATTGGCAATAGCAGAAAAAAAAAAAAAAAAAAAAAAAACATTAAAAAAAAATCTCTTATAAAGAAAA